>VSTD030000134.1:0-19047 GCA_008808055.3 Sporobolus alterniflorus | reverse complement strand
CACTTCTACCGAATAACTGCAACAAACAAGCATAACCCATATCCGAGGGTGTCGTAGAGATTCGAATCAATATACACCATGCAAGGGAAACAACCTGACGACAGGACAAACATGAGTTACACAGACACCACGAGTGGACACCTTTTGTGATGACTATCAAAGAGTCGGGCCGGGTCCTACCTCAGCCTAGTGCATGTCTTCCACACGATACCTTGACAAGGATCCGTGGGTGGTCCACACACTATCCCAGTGTACATCCTTTAAGCGAGGTAAGGTATCATCCAACTCGGCGACCGTTGAAGCTCCTAAGTTTGCAGGACCCCATAATCCCATATGCGTCAGTACATAATCAATCTTGCTCACCGGGGCCAGACATTCGGCCCTCAATTGACATAGGCGAGGGCTACTACGTTCAGAGCTCCGAACATGAAAACATACCACTCTCAACCTTCCCATATGGCATTCTCCACTTTCCCCTAGTTGCCCTGCCTCGTCTCACATAGAGCCACAAATTTGATCGCTAACATAAAGCACATAGAACCACCATCGTGAGAAGGGGCTCTATTGCGAGCATTTATCAAACACTCGGCTTCTAACGATGCCCTATTTTACTAAGCATAGTCATTCTATTGTTCTATTTCCATCGTGGGGGTAAACAAGGTATTCATGTAAGGGTTTTCATAATGCAACTAAACTCCACAAAATTCCTATACTTAAGTGCACATCCATTGCATAAAGTAAGGTTACAAAGCAGAAACCTAGAGAAGGTTATGCATTCAGTGCTTGCCATGCTCAAAAGGGGAAAAGTTAGTCTCAGCGAAGCTTGGTGAGTGTTGTTCCCCAAGAGCTCCTTTATCAAGGGTGGTGTTAGAACCTATACACAATGACATGCATCAGTATTCACATTAAGCGACAAGGAAATGGAAACTAAGGTAAGTAATGCGGCTATCACACTTTTAAGTTGCTTAAAGAGTTAGCTTAGTCATTTCCTTCATTAACTTCCACAACCTAGCCATACTAACTAACAAAAGGCTAAGGGATGTTGCCCATGCTAATCGCCACTCATGACATAGCATGAGGTGCTCTAAGTGATCAGCAAGATCATTAGGAAAACTCATGGTAATTAGGGGTCATGACATAGGTTATTCCTTAAGTAATTAGGCCTCAACGTGCTCATAAAGAAAGGAAGCTCTTAACCTTAGCACAATGTCATGAACAGGGACTACTAATCCACTTGAAATGAAGAAGAAAAATTATGAATTTAGGTCCTAAGCTTCATAATTTTTGGAGTTCTAGAGAAATTCCTATGAAATTCTAAAGATTTTACAAGCTTATGAGCACATTCTAAAGGATTTAACTAATTTTATTTGAATTTAGAAACCTAACTCAGTTTTCCTATTTGAAATTCAAATAGGAGCATGACACAAGCATGAGGAGCACGAAGGAGAAGCTCACCGGCAACGAGAGGTAAAGGAGAGAGCTCTCACCAGCGGTAGGCGGACGACGCTCACATGATCTGGCATGGAGGGTGGAGGAGGTGGCCAATGATGGCGATTCCTGGGGCAAAACAACCGCACGGTCAAGTGGATTGCCTAGGCGAAAGGAATTGGTAAATGGTGTGGTGGAACGGCAGCTAGCCGGTTGCGAATGGGTGGCGGTGACTCACCTCGACGTTGGGGAAAAACTGGTGAAAGGAAAGGAAGCTTCAGTCATCGGTTCCTTTTATAGGTGGAAAGCGTGGAGGCGGGCCCGCGCGTCGGCAAGCCGGCGGCAAGCCGGACCGCTGAAGCCATGGCACACACCGGTTTCCCCTATTGTGGTCGGTGTCGCACGACGCGCGGTCGGTTTGAAACTGACATGGGCCACTGTTACAATGGGCCGGACCCAAACTCCTTTAAACAAAGGTTTTTCTTTTATTCAAACTTGCTTAGATTTTAAATTACTAAATCAACACTTTTTTAGCTCCAAACTTTTTATCAGTGTATATTAGCTCCTTGTGAAAAGCTTTCCTTTTGGAAGCAAGTCTAAATTCAGAACTAAATTTTAATTAAAAATCCACGAAGCAAACTGTTTTTGAATTTGTCCCAAATTTATTAGAGGTCTAAACCTATTTGGAAAAATCTGATAAATTTCCTAAATTTCTTATTTTCCTTGACCTTCCAAAATATGAATTTAGATTGGTATAGTTGTGTGGCAAAATGTGCAATTTCCATACAAGCTCCATTTGACTTGGTTTGAAAATGAAAGAAAGGACAAATTGAATTTAAATTCAAACTAAACCAAGTTCACTTGCCATTGAACTACTGTAGATACATGATGAAGAACTATATATTACAAAGCAGTGGCTACAATGACACTAAGGGTGTCACATATAGATATTGTAAATTAGGCAAGTAGAGATAGTCCTAATCGGGATCATTAGATCGGCAACCAGGATGCCCATGGAGGACATCAAATAGGAGATGTATGTCTTATATGGCGTGTCTCCTATTAGTGCTATAGTGACCCAGCTGGCAATTAAATCAGTGATGCGCTAAGATAAAGCGCGTCTTGGATTTCTTAGTAATGGGAGACGCGCGACCTTGGGCGTATTTCATATTAGTGCTATAGGGGCCCTAGCCGGGAATCAAATCGGAGATGAGCTCCGACTTCGCGTGTCTCCAATGTATGCTAATTGGAGACGCACTCGCAATCTGTGTATCTCTGTTCTTCGTATGGACGTGTCTCGGATGAGGCTTTCTCACGTAGTGTACATCCCTTGAATATAAAAGGAGAGGTAGGAGGACCTTGAAAAGAATAGATCATAATTCACAAAAACACAAGACGTAGGGTTGTTATCCTTTGGGAGGCCTGAGCCTGCCTAAAAATCCTAGCGTCCCTTTGTGTGGCCATTAATTTCCACTCTCGTGAGTACCCTCATATAAATTCATTGTTGTAAACACCGACAAGCACTAAATATCGGACAGCCTATGAGCTCTGTCGTTCTGCAAGGGGCACAAGCCCATGCCTCCATAGTGAACACCATAACCACAGACCTGCCTCTGCAATCATCGCATCAAGCACCCTGCTACCTCAGTCCAATCAAGATCCCAGAGAACCCAGGCAACCAATGGAAGAGCTCAATGCGCAGCAAGTCTTTAATGACGAAGCTGCCATCGCTAACGAGTCAGCGCAGATTCAGCAAGAAATCAGGGGCTAAGGTAAGAGCAAGAAAATATCGTGCGAAGAAGAGTTGTGAACCAGCATGCTCAAGCTATGCGACAGCAAGTTGTGCAACAGAGACTCCGACTAGCTGAATTACAGCAGCTGATCAACATCCTTCATCAACAGGAGCAAATGCTAAACCATCTGCAACAGCAAGCAGCCAGGTAGGCATATTGCCATCAACAACCACTGCCACAGCCACAGCAGTAGTCTCATTGATGATCAAATCCCACCCATAGCTTCCACCAACACTTGGTGGAACAGATAACAAATGCCCGCTTGCTGATGACTTGCAGCTAGCACCATGGCTGTCACAATATAGGGCAGCCACGCCACCCAAATACTATGGAGACTCAGACCCTCATAAATTTCTCATGTGCTACAAAGTCGCAATAGCTTCGTCACGAGGGGATACGCCACACTGGAGAAATCATTCATCATCTCGCTCAAAGGTGCACCTGCCAATTGATCCACGATCCATATGCTCATGGCAGCACCTTAGAGAAGTTCTTGATTAATTTTCAAGGCTTCCAGGCAGAGCTTAGGACAGAAGAAGATTTCTTGTTATGTGCCCAGTATGAAAGAAACTCACTACTTGATTTCTCCTGAAGGTTCCTCTGGTTGAAGGCACGAGCCCCAGAAGTATCTAACGATCAAGTCATCATGCAAACCATAAAGGCATTGTGCACTGGACTGCTTCATAGCCACCCCACCAGAGAGCACCCAAGGACACTTCAAAAGTTGTATGAGAATATTGAAAAATTCAGCATGTCGGAGGTGTTGCATTTCAGAAAACTGGAACAACAGCACAAAGCCCCAAAAGAGAGTGAAGCCTCCAGACCAACTTGATACAATCAAAGCAGGGAAAACAACAACTACTACGATATTATACCCAAGCATGCAAACAATATGGATTCAGATGGTAACGAGCTGTCAGAAAACTGGGAGAAAATTTTTGGTCTGCCATCACCAGACCAAAAGCAGCGAAGCTATGACAGTAGAAAAGACTAGCATAATCAAAGAGATGGTCGGCATGACCATGGGCGAGGATGCGGATGGAGCTCAAATATGCCTTTATACTGCATGTATCATGAGAAAGACACAAATCAAAGGACAAAAGATTGCCCCAATTATCTAGAGTCCAAGGGAAAATGAACCAGAAATCTAATGACCACCCGCCAATGCCTTTGTTGTGACATCCCTAGTGTCACTGTAGCAGATACAGCGCCTCAACAGTACCCTCACCATGTATATACATTAAATTGATGGAATATAAACTTGGTTTAGTTTGAAATTCAAATTCAAATCCTTTATCTTTATTTCAAACCAAGTCATTTGGCCCATGTGTAGAAACTCCACATTTTGGCACATAACCATGGCCAACTAAATTTATATTCATCTAGAACAAGTCAAGATAAAAGTTTGGAGAATTTACCAGATTTTTCCAAGAAAGTTTGAACCACCGATAAATTGATCCCAGATTCAAAGTCAGTTTGGTTGCAAGAATTTAAATTCAAATTATGTTGGGAATTTATCCTGCTTCCAAAAGAAAAAGATGTTCATTATGATTCAATCTGTCAGATTACAAAATTTAGTCAATTTTGGAGAAACAAAAGTATAGCTTTTGTATTTTACAAACATGAGGCAGTTTGAATAATTGGAAAAGTATTTGAAATCGAGGGAGTTCGGCCGACCCATTGCTACAGTGGTGACCCAGTCGGTTTAAACGACCGTGGCCCCAACTGGTAGCCTCCTCGGGCATGCCCCTGCTCAAAAACTAGGTGCCACCTGGTGCACATCACCGTCCACGCCGGTCCACGTCGTTGTCGGCAATGGGGTCGGCCTGTCACGGGTCCCCACCCCACCACCCTTCTCCACCACCTATAAAAATGCACCACAGTGAAGGTAAACACCCTTTTTCCTTCTCCATTTCTGCCACACCTGAGAGCTCCCCCGCCGCTGCTCAATGCCCGTTAGCCGGAGCTCTGGGCCATCACTTGATGATTCCTCGCGCTCCAATTTTCCCTTCGACCTCACGGTGTTGTTGGTCTTGGTTTTGAAGCTCAAGCTCCACCCCTTCGACCCCTACACCAGATCATGCCGTCGGGTTCCACCGACGGCCGGTAAGCGTCCTCCTCTGAGCCTCTCACCACCGTTGGACTTCACCCTCGAGTACCTCATGTCCTCGACCTTCTCTTGCAGCTAAGGAGCTCAGTTGAGTGGCATGTCTTCACCTTCTTAATGGTTTTCCTACTCGACGACGTGCATCACAGTCGAGCCGAGTACACCGTCGGTGAGAACCCACTTCCCGGCATCCCCTTCTTGGTTCCCATGTAGCGCAACGACCTTAGCTCATAGACGATTTCCCCTCTGGTTTGGTCAGGATTTTGCCGTCGGCGAGCTAACGGCATCCTCACCACCCCGGCGCTCTGGCCATGGCCGTGCGCGGTGAGCGCACATAGTGCGAGCTCCAGCACCTCTGGCTGGCATGGGCTTGACCAAAGGCCCTGACCTGGACCTGGGAGCTGGGCCACGACCTGTTTGGCCACAGTGGCATTGGGCCACGGTGAGCCCATGTGAATAGTGAAGTTTGTCAAATTTGATTTGATTTATTTCAAATCAAATTTGAATTCAGATTTGAACTTAGTTCAAACCCATTTGAATTTGTTCAAACTTAGAAATTGATCAAATAGGATCCAAAATTGAAATTCAAGTAAAATATCTGAAATGAATTTATAATTTGAATAAATTTAGTTAATTCTTTTATAATTTACCCATAAGCTTGTAAATTCAATAGAAATTCATAGAAAATTCTCCATAAATCCAAAAATTATGAAACTTGGACCTAAATTCAAATTAGAACATCTCCATCATAGCAAGTAGCCTTGTACCTCCTGTTCATGACAATTTGCTATGTTTAGTGGCTCCTTTATCAATGATAAAGTTGAGGCCATAACTAACTTTAGTTTTGAACCTTGTCACGACACCTAATTGCCATGGATCTTCCTAATGACCTTGCTGAACATTGTGACCAACTTCTGCCATGTCATCAGTGTTGGTTAACATGGTTTGACCCCTTAACCTTATGTGATTAGCAAGGTTAGGTTATAGGAATTAATGAAGAAAATTGGCCAATATACTTCTTTAAGCAACATAAAAGAATGTGAAACATGTTGTTAGCCTTTCATGCTTACTTTCGTCACCTTCTATTAATACTCTTGCATGATACCGTATGGGCTCTAACTCCATTGTTGACTAAGAGGGAACACCAAGCTTCACCAAAGCTAACCCTTCTCGCTCTCTCGATCAACGCAAGCACCAAGTATTCTCCTTCATTAGGATTTCGCTTTGAAACACTTTACTTATCGTTCATGATTGTGCACTTAAGTGTATGAGTTCGATGAAACCTTAGTTGCATTATGGCAACCCTTACAAGTCCACTTAGTTTACCCCTATGAAAGAAAGTTAATGATAGAATGATATGCTTACTTGTGTAGGCTATCGGTAGAAGCCGAGTGATCGAAAACTACTCACGATAGGGCCCTTTCTCTCGATGGAGGTCCTATGTGGCTCATGGCTTTCACTTTCAGAATGTGCCACAATATGAGACTGGACGGGGCAACTAGGGGAAAGTGGAGAATGCCAGATGGGAAGGATGAGAGTGGAATGTTTTTATCTTTGGAGCTCCGAAGGTGGTATCCCCCACCTGTGTCGATTAAGGACTGTGTCGGTTGGGCCCTGAGGAACAAGCATCGATTATGTACTGGTGCATACAAGATTTATGGGGTCTCACAAACTTAGTAGCTTTGAGGGTTGCCGAGTCGGATGATACCCTACCATACCACTAGGGTGTACATCGGGATAGTGCATGGGCCACCCATGGATGCCCGTTGAGGTATCCCGTGGAAGACGTGAACTAGGGTGAGGTAGGACCCGACCCAATTCTTTGATCGTATCATGAACTGTTGCCACTCATGGTGTCTTCGTGACTCACGTGTGTCTTGTTGTTAGGCTTTCTCCTTGCAAGATTTGTAAATTGATTTGAATCTCCGTGACACTCTCGGAAATAAGTGCTGGCATGATTGCTATGTTCAAATGTAGTAATTCAACTTCATTATGGTTATTATGCGAATTATGAGGATGATGTCAACTATTTTATAGTCATGGCAAGATGTTAATCAAATATTGATTTGTTACCTTTGCATGTTTAGAGTAAGTTGCAAACATACTCATGGTAATCAACTAAACTTGGCTAATAACATGCTTAATACTGATTAGAAGTAGTTGCTAGCAGGCTTATGAGTCATTACTTCTTTTGAAGCTTTGCATGTCTAGTGTCATGGTTTTCAAGTCGCAACAGATCAATCTTGTTGAGCGTAGTCGCTCAAGCTTTGCTCTTGTATATCTCTTGTGTGTGTAGGTAAGAATCTTCCTCCTTCTGGTGATGCGATGAAGGATGCCAGTTGGAAGTCCAGACCAATGATGGATGCCACTAGAAAGTCTAGACCGATGAGGGTTAGATTCTATACTAGGACTCACAGGCTTAGATGGCTGATGCAGGACATTCTCTTTTAGGTCGAAGAGAATGTACTTGAATGATAAGAGAAATCACTTCTGCAAACTCTGAACTATCCTTTGAAGTGTCTTTTGGCTTCAAACATTTTGTGACACTAATACATGAAACTAATGTGTAATAACTTTATTTGAACTTAATTATATGCTTTTGTATGCTTATGTTATGTTTTTTTGCATTCTCACTTTGTCGAGAATCCTCTGATCGATCCTGAAGCAACAACCCCCTCATTTTTGAGGTGGGTTTTTCGCAGTTGGTATCAGAGCTAGATTGAGGTTAAACACACACTTAAAATATCTAAAAATCGCAACAACATTGGTGATGAGGAGCGTTTAACCCATATAAGGATTATAGTAGTCTCTTAAGGTGGCAAGCTAACTTATTTGTTCCTATATGCATCTACGAGTGTGTGTCGACCAAGGTATGTTCTGATTTTTAGAGTGTTAAATTTATTTTATTGTTGATGATCTTCTTTTATTGTTTGTGCCTTTAATAGAGCTATTAGGGCTGTGAATGTCTTATTTTGTTATTTATGAAGATTTTGATTGTTTGTGTCTTTAATACAACAATTAGAGCATGTGTAACACCTCGTGTTACGAATTCCCTAATCATTGTAATTAGTGTCTTAATCATGCATCAATTCCGCTGATTAATCAATTTATAGCAAACCAAAGAAACTCAAATCTTTTCATTTTAAATCCTTAAAGGAAAGTAGAAAATTCCCATGTTTGAATTCCAGAATTCCCTTTCATGAGCTAATGTGTCATCCAAGTGCAATCATGAGCTCCTTGTTCAAATTTCATCCATTCTTAAAAATCCCAATCAAATTCCATCAAATTTCCTTGATTTTCGAACCCTATAGCTTTCTTGATTTTTAATTCAAATTATATTCTAAATTTTGAAGCATTCCAATAAGAAAAGTTGTTTTTTATTTCATTCTCTACAATTCCATATTTTATTTGAAAATTGTAGAGCACGGGAAGGCATCTTGCGGATTGCTTCAGTTTCAAATAAGTTTGAACTTAGTTAAACTTCGAATTCATTTCAAATCGCTACAATCCAACCGGCCGACAAACTCTGCCGTGTGCTGCTGCTCACGTCAGGCGGCCTCGAGTCCTTCCCAGCACTCCTCGTTTATCAAGCATCATCCCAAGCCGAGCGCCCCATTTTTCTCTCCTGTGTCCCGCACCAAACTGAGCGCAGCTCCTCTGCCATTGTTGCCGCCGAGCAAGCTCCGATGCGACGCCGTTGTAACACCACCCCCGTTCCCTAGAGCTTCAAGTGCGCCACCACCCCCCTCACCCTTACACCGCGAGAAATTGCTGTTTCATGCAACGTTTCCGGGGGATTTTGAAGTTTTCCCCATCGCGGTTGTCTTCCTCGCGCAGGTTGATGCCGCCGGCTATGCTCCATCGCCTCCTGGGCTACGAGGTCCATGTGCCGGGGTCGCCCTCAGATTCGTGAAGCTCGGTGTGCGCACCCCGTCGGGTTTCGTCAACTACAGCGAGCTCCCGACGCCTTCGGAGGTCCCCGCTTCCACCTCTCTGTCGCCGGCCTTTGTCCGACTACCCCATCACCGGCCAACCGCTATAGGTGAACCCCCACGATATCCTCGTTGTTTTCCACCAATTTTTGGGGTGGGTTCACACCGGAAACGGCACTCCAACTGGGCTCCGGTGTGTGTGCCGCCGGCAGCCATCGAGAGCAGGCGCTACGCGCTGCTGCTGAACAATGGTGCCTCTCCTCTCAATTCCCTTGTGCAATGTGGCCAGCAAGGAGCAGCATCAGGCCGCAAGGCCTCAGCCCAGCACCAGGCCGTGCAGCAGGCTAGCCTGTGGGCCTAGTCCCGGCCTAGAGCTGTTTTCCACCTTTATTCTCCGTTTTACGTTTAAATACTTTCAGAAAGTTAGTGCAAATTTCACAAATTCATAAAAAGTCATAGAAACCGTAGAAAAATGTTAAATAAATTTTGTTTGAATCCCTGACTGTAAATCTATGCATTAGGCTTGACAAAATGCTGGTTTATGCATTATTTCCTTACAGATAAATTTATGAAATTAAATCTTGAAGTATTTAATTACAAAAATCTATGCATGTTGTAATATTGAATCATTGCATACATATTTATGTAATATTAAATAGCATGTATAAAATTGGTCATATTTTATTCCTGCTCATATATTTATTTATGATGTAATCCTTGTTTTGGTAGTAAATAAATCATAGTAAATTAGTTATGTTTAGGAAAAATATTCAACTTTGTTTGGATGCATCCTTTTGCTGAGTAGAACCTGTATAAAATCAAAGAGCATATTTAGATTTCATATATCTCATGTTATTAATGTTCTAATGTTTAGTTAATTAGTTAATAAATAATTATTAAAATAATTCTTATGCATGTTAATACCTTGCTAGTACTGTTTTGCATCATGAGTGATCTTTCATACTTCATGCATTGTATCGTATTGCTCTTAGCCCATATATGGCTTCTTTATCCGTTAGGCCATATGTACGCGGAGCCAGAATTGGAGGTTTAAGCAGAGCAAGCTCAAGCCGAAGAGTTAACTAACCTAGCTTAGATCAAGATAAGTTTCAGTGCATTAACCAATGCTCATTGTCTTTTATTTTGAATCTCAGCTTTATGTTCCACTATGATTGTGCATTAAGTCTAGGAGTTGTATGTTACCATAGTTGCATTAAGATTGACCTTCCTGTTTATCCTTATTAATCCTATCATTTGGTGGAATATCGTTAGCTCATGCTATGCTTAGATGTTAGTTTCTGATGGAAGTCGATTGGAAGCTCCTACTCGCGAGATTTAGGACTTATTCCTTCTTTAGATGAATTGGTAATGGTTGCTTGGTAAACCTGAGACCAGGCAGGGCCCTTAGGTGGAAAAGGGAGGATCATTAGTTGAGAAGCTTGGGGAGTATGATGTGGCAAGTCGGCACCTACAAGATTGTAGCCCCCGCCTATATTGGTTAAGGACTAATGAGTTGGCCCCTGTGAGCAAGTATTGAATGTACTTATCGCATATTGGTGATATGGGCCCAATAAGCCTAGTAGTCTGTCATCAATAGATGCTTGGCTTAAGTGCACTGCTTCATTGCTTGGTTTGGGAGAGAAACTTAGGCAGGTCCTGCAGGCCACTCAGCCGGGCTGAGAGGTGGAGTCAGGAGCACTAGATCTATCCAACCCCGTTGACAACTCAGGAAAGCTTACTATACGCGGATCACGTGAGATACATATGGTCGATGGCCATAGCGGACCAAGCATGGAGTGTGTGTGGCGTATTGATCAGGTTTCCCCGGTAGGGTGTACATTGATTCAAATCACTGTGACTCTCTGATATGAGTAACCGCTTGTTTGTGGTCGTCAACACATAGTTAATTAATGGAATGTTGTTTATTAATAAATTAGGATTGTGCTTACTTTAATAATTATATTGCAATCACTTGTTTGGCTTAGTTCAGGATTACCTTTCTTAAAGCTTAATTAACTTAGCTTATATGTTAAAGGTCAATTATGATAGGCTAGATGGTTAAAACATAAAAGTAAGGATTCACTCTTAGCGCGGGTTCACCATTTAAGCCTTGCATACTATGAGTCGCTTATTTATGGCCATGTTGATGGGTAAGTGTTGCTGAGCTTTAGTCGTTCAGGCTTTGCCTTGATATTGTTTTACAGGTTTGTTTCCCTCTCCCTTCCGACGTGGGCCATTTCTGAGGTCGGCACCTCTAGGGTAAGTTATTGTTCTTGATCGATGAGTGATCACTTCCGCAAATGTGTTTTATCCTCTATCTTCCGTTCAAAACTCTATAATCAAATTCAAAACTCAATTTGTAATAAAGTTTAACTTTCATATCATTTACTTTGTTTAATTCTTGTATGTGATGTATTATGGGTTGTTACTTCGATAATGACACACTGTAACAATCCTAGTTAGGACTAATCATCCTTGCTAAAGGGTGAGACATCACAGCTAGTATCATAGCATTACGTGTGTAATACATTGTGCACGGTCCTATTTTCAAAAACCTACAATGACGATGCGCTTAGATATCCACATAAGGACTATAGTAGTCTTATCAGGTAGCAAGCTAACTGGGATTTACTTTCTGTATTTACTTTACATAAATTACTATTCTGTAACGACACACCTACGACAAGATAAGCATGTTTCTCCATAATTTGTATCATTTGAGGTCAGCAGGTAGTTTTGTGACGATTGCTCACTCCGGACAGATTCTATCCAAAAGGGCCAAACGGAACTGAAACACGTGCCACTTGAAATTCAGCCCCAATCTGAATAGAAATTATGAGTCGTACCTCTTTTATGACCAAATTGTCTCGATAGCTCAGTTCATGAACTAATTCTTATCTTGCTCCGACGTCAAATCTGTTTCCATCTTTGGCCGAAACGTGCAGTTTCTCACTATTTTTTGATTGCGATAACTTTGGTTCGGCTTGACCAAATAAGTCAAGTGAGGATGCGTCAAAAAGATGAGAACATTATCTACAATGTCATTATTGAAAGTTTCCAGAAAATGTGTTGATTTTGGAGTCAAAAGCTCAGATTTCGCGGGATACTTGATTCTGTCCAAGATAGAATTTCAGCAGCCCGGTCAAATTTAAAAAGTCGTAACTCCTAAGCCACTTATCGTATCGAGGTGTGCAAATAACCGTTAGAAAGATGAGAAACTTATCTATATCTGTTTTGTTGAGATCCAGGTTAGATTTTGGATACAAGGGCATCAAAACTTGTAATTTGTAAATGTTGTGCAGTTAGGACAGATTCAATGCTTATTACACTTTACTCTCGAGTTGTCACCTTTACCGTTGCTTAAGTTTGGATTATTATTGAGATTTGATTTCTGAGCTAACGTTAAGTCATTTGCATGACAGCGTGGTGAGCACTCATGATGGACGAGCGGAAGCCGAGGCCGCTCAAACGGATGGGCACTCGTCGCCTCTGCCAACCGTGGCTCAAGTCATTGCATCAATCCATGAGTCAAGGGACGAGCAAACCGAGTTGCAGCATCTCCTCATGATCAACTCCAACCGTGAAGACACCGCTGTCAGCAATGCTCGAGACCCAGCACGACGCTCCTACGTGGAATTCCTGGCCACCAAACCGCAAACATTCACTGAAGCAAGTGAGCCGCTCGAAGCCGACCATTGGATCCACACCATCGAGTCCAAGTTCGAGCTCCTCCACTGTACAGAGAATTAGAAAATGTTGTTTGCAGCCCAACAACTGTTTGGCGATGTAAGAGAATGGTGGGCCAACTTCCCTACCACTCGACCCGCTAACCAAGTGCAGTGGGCTGAGTTTCGCAAAGCCTTCAATGCACAACGTATCTCACCAGGCATTATGAAGAGCAAGCATCGAGAATTCATGGATCTATAGCTAGGTGACCAATTAGTGTACAACTACTGCAAGTTGTTCAATCACCTCGCACAGTATGCTCCAGAGCAAGTTGACACCGATGAGAAGAAGAAGTATCGTTTCCTGAATAGCTTATCCACCAACCTATAGGAGTGCCTTGCACTCAACGCAGACTAGACATTCCTAGAATTTGTCAGCAATGCTATCATCATGGATGACGCCATCCGTGCTCATTGGGAAGCAAGAAGAAGGCCTTGATAGCCCCATCTGGTAGTGCTCCTTCCAAATACCAGATAGTGTATGCTCCACATTACCACCCACCCCAGCAACATCATCATCAGTTGGTCACTTGTCCACCACCACATCAAGACGTCATGCCTAGAGCTATGGCACCCCTACCGCCCGTGTCACGCCCACCATCACAGAAGTTGGACATAGTTCCCTGCACCTACTACAACTGTGGTCATGTTGATCATTTCATCAAAGAGTGTACGACACCAAGGCAGATTGACGCACCTCGACCTCAGAGTCGTTCGAACCGTCCTCTGAGAGTTGTTGCTGCCAAAACCAGTCGAGTGAACTATGCCACCATGGAGGCTATTCTAGAGGGAGAGCAAGTCCTCATGGGTACCTTTTCTCTAAACGGACACCCCATCATCATCCTATTTGATTCGGGTGCTACTCACGATTTCATCAGCAAGGCCTATACCCAGTAGCATCAACTACCTATTGCACACATCCACACACCCTACAGGATTAGCACTCTAGGAGGGAACATAATCACCAAACAAGTCATTCTGAGCATTCCTCTCAACTTAGTGGGAAAATTATACAAGATCAGTTTGATTGTCCTGGATGGTCAAGGAATCAATGTGATATTGGGAATGAGCTGGATGAAGGAACATAAGGCGTTGCTTGACACTGTTGCTCGCACTGTACAATTAAGTACTCCAGATCATGGCATGGTTACCCTCTAGCTATCATCATCCGCCACTGTAGCCCCCTCAGTCTAGCACACCACTGCTCAGAATCTTGAAGACATTCCTGTGGCCCACGAGTTTCTAGATGTATTTTCTAATGATCTACCTATCATGCTACTAGATCAAGACGTGGAGTTCACCATTGACCTACAACCGGGCACAACACCTATATCAAGGTGACCATATAAGATGACACCCAAGGAGTTGGCAGAGTTGAAGGTGCAATTGAACAAACTATTGGACAAGGGTTCCTTACGTCCAAGCTCTTTGCCATGGGGTTGTCTAGCATTGTATGTTAAGAAGAAAGATAAGTCCTTGAGGTTATGTGTGGATTGTCGGCCCTTGAACGCCATGACTATCAAGACCAAGTATCCACTTCCCCGAATTGACATCCTGTTTGATCAGCTAGCTGGTGCTACGGTTTTCTCCAAGATCAACCTTCGATCGGGTAATCATCAAATCATGATCAGCCTGGAAGACATCCCTAAAATTGCTTTCTCCACCAGGTACAGGTTGTATGAGTATTTGGTCATGTCGTTTGGACTCACCAATGCTTCTGCACATTTCATGTACTTGATGAATTCTGTGTTCATGCCAAAGTAGGACAAGTTCATCATGGTATTCATTGATGACATCTTGATCTACTCTAAGACTGAGGAAGAACATGAGCAACATCTTTGGATTGTCCTGTAATGACTTCGAGAGCATCAATTATATACCAAGTTTAGCAAATGTGCATTCCGCTTGAAAGAGATTCCTTTTCTTGTACATGTCATTTTAGTAGAGGGTATTGCATTTGACCCGAGCAAGGTTCAAGAAGTACTTGAGTGGAAGTCTCCAAAGTCGGTAACACAAATCCATAGCTTCCTCAGATTAGCGGGATATTATCGCCGATTCATCCCAAATTTCTCCAAGATCACCAAGCCGATGACCAAGCTTTTAGAGAAGGATGCTAAGTTCAAATGGAGTCTGCATTGTGAAGAGGCATTTCTCACTCTGAAGAAGCTTCTCACCACGGCACATGTATTGGCTCAACCTGACATCGAGAAGCCTGTTGATGTATATTGTGATGCTTTAGGTATGGGCATTGGAGGAGTTCTTATGCAAAATGGTTGTGTCATTACATGTGCTTCATGACAGTTTAGACGTCATGAGGAGCAATATCCAACACTTGATATAGAACACTTGGCCGTTGTGCACGCATTGAAAGTTTGGAGGCACTATCTTTTGGGAAACCTAGTGAACATCTACACGGATCACAAGAGTCTAAAATATTTGTTCACTCAAGCATATTTAAATATGAGACATCGAAGGTGGTTAGAATTGATCAAGGATTATGAGCTAGAGATTCACTACCATCCCGGAAAGGCAAATGTCATGGCAGACGTATTGAGCTGCAAGTACCATTGCAACAATTTCATGGCCCAACCTCTCAGATCTTGTTGTGATCCAGAAGAGCCAAGTCTTTACGTTGTTCCACATGGTGCATTGAACAACATCGCTCTTATTCCAACTATCAAGGAATATGTCATCGCTGCTCAGCGAAGGGACATTGGAATGTTCTACATCCAAAGAAGATTGGAGTTAGGTGAAGCGAAGTGTTTCCGAGAGGATGCTGATGGAGTCTTATGGTTCAAGGATCTTCTTGTGGTTCCAATAGATTTGGAGCTTCGCTGCAAGGTCATGGATCAATCTCATTGTTCTAGGTATTCCATCAATCCGGGAATGAACTTGAAGAAGAACTTCTGGTGGACAAGGATGAAACGTGAGATAGCCAAGTATGTAGCCGAATGTGACATATGTTGGAGAGTGAAGGTCAATCATTTGAGAACCACCGGAAATCTGCAACCTTTGAGTATTCTCAAGTAGAAGTGGGAAGATAGATGTATGGATTTCATTGTGGGTCTACCTCACGTGGGTATGACTCCATATGGGTAATTGTGGATTGTTTGATGAACTCAACCCACTTCATACCTGTTGGCACCAAATATAGAGTCAAACAATATGCATAGTTGTACATGTTACAATTGTCCGTTATCATAGCATTCCTAAGACCATCATCTCTAATAGAGGCTCTATCTTTGTTGCACGCTTTCAGGAATAACTTCATGATTGTCTTGGCACCCAACTTATTCAAAGCTCAGCATACCATCCTCAGACTGATGGTCAGACCTAGTGAGTCAATCAAATCATTGATGATATGCTTCACGCCTGTGTCATGAATGATGGCTCAAAGTGGGACCAACATCTTCCACTGGCAGAGTTCTCATACAACAACAGTTATCAAGAGAGCATCAAGATGTCACCTTTCAAAACACTCTATGGATGATCTTGTCATACACCACTAAGCTAGCCCGAGTCAGGTGAAAGGGTTATCTTTGGCCCCGACATTGTGACAGAGGCAGAAGAGAGGGTGAAGCAGATTCATGCCAACATTTTGACTGACTAATCTCATCAGAAGAACTACACCGACAGGAGATGTCACCCCTTGGAATTTGAAGTCGGTGATCATGTGTGCCTTCGAGTTTCCCTGATGAAAGGCATACATCGCTTCGGTATCAAAGGGAAGCTAGCTCCCCATTACATTAGTCCTCATCCCATCATTGAGAAGTATGGATTGTTGTCCTATCAACTGGAGTTACCTTCAAAGCTGTCAGGAGTTCACAATGTGTTTCATGTCTCCCAACTCAAAAGATGTCTGAAGCCCCCGGCTGATGTGGTAGTTGAAGATGCTATTTCTCTTGAGCCAAATTTGACATACAATGCCTACCCCGTCAAGATATTGGAACAACAAGATTGGAACACTCGAAAGAAGACCACTAGATTTTTATAACGTTCAATGGAATGGTCACCCAGAAGATGAAGCCACGTGGGAACGCAAAGATTTTCTACGATCCAACTTTCCGGAACTTCTTCCATCAAGGTGAATTTGAACCTCACCCCGCTTTCCTCCTTTACTATAATCTTGGGATGAGATTTCTTTTAAGGAGGAGGGCTGCAACACCTCACATTACAAACTCCCTAATCAATGTCATTAGGGTCTTAATTATGCATCAATTCCACTGATTAATCAATTTCTAGCAAACCAAAGAAATTCAAATCTTTTCATTTTAAATCCTTAAAGGAAAGTACGCAATTCCCAAGTTTGAATTCTAGAATTCCCTTTCATGAGCTGATGTGTCATCCAAGTGCAATCATGAGCTCCTTGTTCAAATTTCATCAATTCTTGAAAATCCCAATCAAATTCCATCAAATTTCCTTGATTTTCAAACCTTATATATTCCTGGATTTTAAATTCATATTATATTCTGAATTTTGAAATGTTCCAATAAGGAAAGTTGTTCCTTATTTCATTCTCTACAATTCCACATTTTATTTGAAAATTTTTGAGCACGAGTGTCACACCCCAAAATTTCAAATTTTGGAATGTGACTAAAATTCACTAAATTTAAAACTTTATATCAATAGGTTAAAATTATTTTCCATAATTTAGAAGGGATTCAAATTTATTTGGGCAAAAGATTATTTTCTAATATTATTAAATCAATTTAGGTTGCATATTTTTCTTAGAGTGATGCAGTGCTCTTGTAATTTATTGTGCGAGTAGAAGTCATTGAAATTCAGATTTGATTTGAATTCAAATTGATTTGTAATTTACAAAACAGATTTGAAAAAGAAAAAGAATTTCTTAATTGGAAATCGGCTTCGGGCCGAATTCGGTGCAGCCCAGCCGCCCTCATTGCGCACGTGACCTACGCGGCCTAGCTGGTCGGTGCCGCGGCCCAGCTGAGTCATGGGGGCGCACCACGTAGCGGATCCAAATCCGACCCGATAACACCGGATCCGACCCGAACCCGTTATCAAACCTGTTAAGCCGATCATTCAAAACCGCGTTTATCCCCTTCCCAATTTCTTCTGAATCTTTGCGAGATAGAGTTCGATGCAAACTAGGAAAGTGTTGGAGTCCTTGCCGACTACGATCCAATCTAAAAACCCCTATATATAGCGCCGCATGTAGTGTGAATTTTTGGCCGCAAGATAAGAACCCACCGAACCCTAGGTAGCCACCAAATTTGAGTTTTCCGCCGCCAATCGGAGCAATTGGTCTGTCGAGAAGCTAGAAGGGAGCTCAAGGAAGCCTTGGCGCACGTCCTTGGAGCTGAAGCTTCACTGTAGGCCGCCCTCACCATCAACAAGCACCGGCCGAGCTGCCTCACCATTGCCGGGCTTCGTTGTTGCTCTCCGCCGATTAAGGTTAGCATACACACATTCCCCTCATCGCTGTGATCCCGTAGGAGCAAACCTTATCGAAAACCGACCACCGTAGCTCAAGAAAACTCAAACTCCGGTGAGCCGCCGCGCTCGGCTGTGACGCGCTGCCATGAGCGCGAGCCGACGTCGACGCCGCCCCCGGCCGGAGCCAGCCGCCGCAGCCGTTGGATCGGCACCAGGTGACTCTTGCATCGGCTGTGAAGAGCCGATGCCAACCCAGCGTCAGATCAGATCTAAACACCTGAGCAGAGATACCGATTCGATTGGTTTAATCCGAGCCGTCAATCCGGGAGCCAACGATCAGTGTTTAATGAAGTCCGTAGACCCGTGAGCCAGCGTTGGTGGACCCGGTCCACGGTGCCGTGGACATATTCTACGGATTTTTCTTAAGGGAAATAATTCTATAAATCTAGAAAATCGTTGGAACCTCAAAATTATGCAAAAACACCTCTGAAATTTTTCATAATTATATTTTTAGTCCCTGTAATTTTACAAATAGGTCCGTGTACAGTTTTTATTTAATTACATATTAGTCCTTAGTACTTAAAACCTTCATAACTTTTTAACTGTAGCTCCGATTTAGTTGATTCTTGCGCTCACGCATTCATAGTGTCACGTAGAATATATTG
>VSTD030000133.1:0-19091 GCA_008808055.3 Sporobolus alterniflorus | reverse complement strand
TCTACGACATTGTCTACTTCGGCCACGACCACTTCTACATCTACTTGCTCCTGCAGTCCGCCGCGGCCTTCATCGTCTCCTTCGGCTATGTCGGCGCCTCCTGACCAGCAGACTCCTCCATGGAGTCAGCATGAATGATGAATTAGACATATAGGTACAATACAGAGTAATCAAACATGCGGATCCACAAAGGTTCCGGATCCATCGATCGTGCATGATAGTTTCTTATTGTTTATTGTATTACGAGCAACAATCATGAATAAATAGGAAAAAATTATTTGCAACTCTGCTGTAAATTCATGAGTGTTCGGTCCCTCACAGTTTTTAGAATCAGGCTCACCTCTTGTATAACAGTTTTTCTTATTTTAAGGTTATAAAGTAAGTCTGATTCTAAAAAATATGAGGGACTATAAACTCATGAATTTATAACAGGGTTGTAGACAATTTTTTTCCTCAATAAATGGGGCCCTGGACCTGATGATCTTTCCTTCATGTTTTATCAAAAAAATTGGGAGGTGATTAAAAAAGACTTAGTGGAAATGTTTGAGAATTGTCATAGAGGTAGATTAGATCTGGATAGGCTAAATTTTGCTCTGATTATTGTTATCCCTAAGGAGAAGGATGTTAGAACAATCAACAAATTCAAGCCCACCAATCTCCTGAATTGCAGTTATACAATTTTTACAAAAGTTGACAACATTTAAAGGGGAGGTATATCTTAGAGATAGTTGTGACAGCCAGAGGTGGAGCTACATAGGGGCCAAATTGAATCTAGGCCCCACGGATGGCCTATTTCTTCAACTGATGAACAGTAAAGAAATGTTTAGATGATTAATCACCATGTTAATCAACTAGATTGTTCAATTCCCCACTACTACAGAACGAGACTTCAATGATGGCTGCTCTTTCTAAGTAGTGTTGGGCATAAAAATCCACGATGTTGGGATTCGATAGCCGGGGGCTAGCGAATTCCAATGGGGAAACGTAACAATGGAAAGTACTAGCTCAGGAACAAGACATGTGGTGAGAGGCGTAGCAATCTTAGCCACCTTTCAACCGTGCTAAGTCGGATGCCCGTGCAAGTCTATTTATAGCGGAAGATCAAGAGTCTTATTACAATATCATGAATGCCCCTAACTACCTACCCAGCCAATAGGGGGTAATCTAGACTATTATATTACAAGATCACTTTTTGATGCTCTAATAAGGCGCCACCACGTGCAAACGTCCACGCAGCTGTCCCACCGGCCTCCGTTCCGCCGGCTGTTCACTACCTCCACCTGGATACCTCCGACACATGTGCTTCCCTGCAAACCTTGACAAACGCCCCTTTTGAGTGAATGAAGGCATCATGAACTAAAATCCCAACTCGCAGGCCTCGCTGCGAGTACCCTTCATGTCGCACCGAAGGCTCTCCCCCAACAGTAGCCCCTCGAAGGCGAGGTTCAACCCCGATGAGTCAAACCTGCAATTTTTGGTGAGTTTCATACCAAAAGTGTCACCCCTGTGAGTTGGGGTTGAAGCTTCGCTCACGCTTTCGTTGGGGTTGCAAAAAGTTTGTTTGTGATAGCACCGCATAACTGGTCATGGTAATACCCCTTACTGATGCAAGGAGTATTACCACACCCAGCTATACTGCGATATTGCACAGAAACTTGTCGAAGCTAAGGTGCTTCTCCATTTAAGCTAGCATGGCACTCTCTAAATTGGCAATGTGGTACTAAACTTTTGATCCGGTACTTATCGAACCGAAAAGCATCACCCCCACCTTCGATCGTCTGATCAACGGAGGCTGAGCCTTCGACGGTCTGATGGTCCTGTCTGATTTTCTGTTTGACAGAGGTGTGATTGTTTGGCTACCTGGGCCGCCTTTGCTTTTAGGCCCGCATGGCCTTTTACTTTTCACTACTGTATCTCTGGTTGATGGGACGGACGCATAAAGTGGATTGATCCATTACATTTCTCGTAACGGCTGTTTTTACCACGCCTATAAGTAGCGTTGATGCGAACGGTGATTTGCTTCACTTTGCGTTGGTTTTAGCCTTCGCTTTCTATGCATGTTGAGCTGCTGCTTCCTCTTTGTGTGTTGATGTGCGTGTATGGTTCACATCAAGCACACCGCTCATCCCATCAATGTCAGTGCTCCTTCCGAGGTTGAATCGATGGCCTCAGACGAAGCATTGGAATCCTCCACTTAGCAGAGAGAAGCTTTGATGGAGGCTGCTTTGTCACGTAGTGCTGAGTCTGACTGCGAGAGCCGATCTGGCAATTCTGAAGACAGTGAGAATGCCTCCAACAATTCAGAGCGCCTAAAGGTTGAGGCGGCGGCTGCCGCTACTGGGATCACCTATGACTTCGGGGCGTCAAGTGTTACGAAGGTGCACATTGGGTCGATGGAGACTACGCGTCCTACTTTACCAAGGGATATGGTTGAGCCCCTAGCGCAGAGTCGGTGCCGGAGCCCCATGCAAATGAAGTTGTTGTCTTCAAAGATTTTTTTTACTGTTGGGCTCCGCATGCCACCCCATCTAGTACTTGCAGATATTCTGCACAAATTTCAAGTTCAATTCAACCATTTGATGCTGAAAGCAATCATTCAAATTAGCAAATTTATCTGGGCGGTCACTTCTTGCGGTGGCCATCCAACTGCTGATGTATTCGCTCAACACTATGAGTTGCATCACCAGCACAAGAAGATTCATCTTGAAGGATGCGAGACAACCCTCGCTGTGCAATTCGGCTGTATTGCATTCCATCCCAGTGGCTATGGAGGGTGGGCGATGCTTACCCCCGCTATAAGAAACAATTGGATGAGCGGCTAGGCTAGCAATTGGTTCTACTGCAAGGTGCCTTTGAAGCAGATAACTGATGTTCAGGGCAAAGGGAATTATCCCTTGAGATCAATGATGACCTAGCTAGATTATTTGATGGATGCTCCATTCGAGTGTGGCCCAGAGGACGCGAACGTGGCAGCATTTGTGAAAGCGGCTTTGATCATCAGTGGTTGTGATGCTATGTTGGAGCTTCTTGCATGCGGTATTTGGCCGCTTAGCGAAAGTTGTGTGTTTGAGGTGAAGAGAAAGGAGATATCTCTGTCAAAGGTTATGGTGCCTATGCTGAAGCTTACTCCCACTATTGGGAAACATGAATTAGAGACGGCCTTAAAAACGTGGATCGCTGCAACAGCTAACATGTTAATTGTCAATTACTGTGTGACAGAGCACAATTCTTGCACGGGGCTTCGGCATGGGCAACTGAATCGTGTGTTTGAGCTGGCTGATGTGCTTTGTCAGCCTCATCCAAAGCCCATTGCACATGTCTCTAAGAAGCGATAGGCTGCTATTGCTGCGACGCAACTTCTGGTGCCGAAGAAAATTGTTGAAAATGAAAGCATATGAAGGGGTCATCCCGTTCGGTGGGGGGGGCAGACCTCTGAGCAGGAGAGGGCATTGGCTAAACCCATGAAGCAGAGCAAGAAGTTCAAAGAACAATCCTCGGGGCTTAGCGTTACGGAGAAGACTTCCTCTATGAAGGTTGTGATCCGGCCTATTACGGGCGTTAAGATTGGTGGGGAAAAAGTGTCCTCGACCTCCATAGCTAGGGGGGTACGGGTTGTGCTTCAGTGCGTGTTATAGATCTATATGCCTTGTCTGCATCTGACGAGGAAACTATTCCGCCTGAGCCTCGCCAAAAGCACCCCCGAAGCTCTCCCCCACCGAAGGCTATCTCGAAACTCTCTGACAACCCTGCTGTCCAAGGTACAACCATGTGAATTGTTTATTTTTCATTTATATGAGACTATGATATTAATTTTTATTGTTGCAGCTGCTGTGGTTGAGCTGGAACTTGCTTCGGTCGATGCGCACATGAAGGACTCGGGGCGTGGGGACGTTCATGCTGATGAACAATTAACTGTTGATGGTTCCGCCTCCACACGAGACCCCCTGGTTGAAGTTGAGACTGCCCCGACCCGTGAAATCACCGTGTGTGATGTTGCGTTGGTGTCACGTCACACCGGGGCCATCGACCGCGATGCTGTCTGTGGCCTGTTGACAGAATGTCTGTAGGATGTAAGCTTTGTTCTGTTCGCACTGTATCTTTTGCCCGCTTGTTATTGAGTCTCTAACTTTCGCTTGTTCTCAAATTAGGTTGTTTCTTTGACAAAAGTGATTGAAAGGATTATTGCTTAGGAGGGTGGGGAAACGTTCCGGAAATGCGTTGCCGAGATTGAAGAGGAAAACTCCCGTCTAAAAGCTACTTTTGCAAAACTGCAGGGGTCAGTTGATAGCTCCGCTGAGACTATCACCACGTTGTAGCGGTCTGTGGATGCGGGGCTTGAAGACTATGAGATGTTGATGAATGGCAACAAGAGTCTACTGGCTGAGCGTGACGCATTGCATGAGCGCTCTGAGGACCTAGAGTCTGAGCTCATGAAGGCACGTGCTAGCGCTGCAGAAGACATTGCTGCCTTTGAGGCGAGGATCAAGTCTGCCGAAGCCCACGCCGTGGATGTAGCTGCTGCTGGTGAAAAGAACTTTGGTGATTTTGAAAAGGAACTCATCAAGGACTTGGTGGAGCTATATGTTTTGTACGAACATAACATTCAAAGCATCAGAGGTCTGTGCTCACTGATGCCTGAAGGTGATCCCTAAGTCGCGGACTACATTCGTTGGCTAACCGCGGAGGTGGCCGGGCTCCTGGAAGTGTTTGTCGACGTGAACAAAAAATTTGTTTCTGCCACGGTGGAGGGCGCTCTCATGATGGTTGGAGGCTCCGTCAATCTTGCTGCACTACAAGCCTCCACCGCTGATAGCAGGGTGGATATCTTGCCCGCAGAGCGAGATGTGCGGAGAGTCACGCGTGTGGTGTCGCAAAAGTGGTGGCGCTCCTTCGGCTACAATTTTGTACTGGCCGCCATTCAAGCTAGGCTTCACGGGGTAAATGTTCATGTACAATGCGTTTGAATTTGACTCAATGATTGTAACTCCGTTGTCCCCATTTCAGACATTGTTGAAGGAAACTGAGGCGGCTGAGAATGCTCATGTCAATGCTATTGTCGGTAATCACCCTGAAGGGATCGTTGATGCCGAGGTCGCAAGGATTGCGAGTGAAAACACAGCAGATCCCGATGGCCTGGAGGCTACAAAAATTGTTGCTGGGGCATCAATAGGTGACACCAAGCAGGAGAGTCAGAAGTGTG
The DNA here is from genome assembly GCA_008808055.3 of Sporobolus alterniflorus. Classification (NCBI taxonomy): domain Eukaryota; kingdom Viridiplantae; phylum Streptophyta; class Magnoliopsida; order Poales; family Poaceae; genus Sporobolus; species Sporobolus alterniflorus. The sequence goes on along the minus strand of VSTD030000133.1, from coordinate 13,891 downwards.
ATCTTGGTTGTGCGCATTGTAGGGTTGTGTGATGTAATGAAACATTTTGTAACTTTGTTTATTTTTACTTAACCTGCATAGGATTCACGTCCGTCTGAGCCTATGCAGACTTCACAACCATATTGGTCTGTTCAACTTGTTGAGCCTGACAACATGGTGACCGTGTCATCAAGTGATACTGAGGAAGCGCTAGAACTTTATCTTTCAGTCCAGGTCATGGAGCATCTTCTCGACCTTCAGGGGCGATGCCTAGGAACCCTCATCAAGCTCCGGATTGGTAGTGACTTGTTCGAGGATTGGCCCAAAGCCAATGATATGGCCACGAGCGTTTACATTGCGTTAACTGCAGAGCCTTTGAGCTCCCATGCGTCGATGGCCAACGCCCCGCGTAGCGAAAGAAAATCTAGTGCTAGGGGTTCCTCGACTCAACGGCCTCGCTCTCAAGCAGCCGCATCGAGGAGGTCGCATCGTCGGAAATCCGAAGACGTTGAAATACCGAGTAGGATATCAAAACGGACGAAGAAGACTGCAGTCAGAGACTGCCTCGGTGCCTTTGTTGCGCGGCGTTCCGCTTTTGGCAGGCGATTTTGATCAATCTGAATGGGAAATAATATACCCTCATTTTGTTGAGGAAGGTATTGTTGATCCTCCTGAACATACGAACAAATAAGATGTTTGATGTGTTGTATGTATGCTATAACAACTTCAATTTTTGTTTCACTCATGATGTTTGGCGCACCTTCACATGCATGCCTCTTAGTATTTTTACATGGTTACTTGTGCTTGCCTTGCACGACTATGTGTGCTGCCTATGAGCGGGTTTCCTCTCCGCCTTCGAGCTCTTCATTGTCCGCATGTGTGTCAATTCGATGCCGGCATATATTCGGTGTGTTGTGAGTTTCGTGCCGATGTGCTGAGACTGCTTGTCCTAGCATTTTTTTAGCATCGTAAGAGCTGTTGGTTGCACGTTTAGGCTTTTCAATTTGTTTCGGTGCTCGGTTTTTGGTGCTGCGAATGCGTGAGCGTTGTGAGATGCGTTAATTTTCCTATTTTGTTGAGTAATGCGCCCCTAGCCTCTTGAAGGCTTCGATTCTTCTGAAATGCTTTAATTTCTGCTTCCGTGATTTTGTTGAGTCTCTAGCCTTTTGGGGGCTTCGTTTCTTGCGAAACGCTTTAATTTTCACTTTCGCAGTTTTGTTGAGCCCCTAGCCTTTTCAGGACTTCGTTTCTTCTGAAACGCTTTCATTTTTGCTTTCACTATTTTGTTGATCCCTTAGCCTTTTGGGGGCTTTGTTTCTACTGAAATGCTTTAATTTTCGCTTTCGCGAATTTGTTGAGCCCCTAGAATTTTGAGGGCTTCATTTCTTCCTAAATGTTTCCAGAGCCAGTGGGTGGATGTTGAGCTTGACTCACCCGCGGCTTTAAATGATCAGCCTTCGGCCTATCTAATGCTAATCTAATCTTGTTAGATATTTTGACTCATGCAGTCCTGGGACGGTCTTTTTGGGGATGAAAGTTTATATTGATGTTTTGGGGTACAGAAGCTCCGCCTCATTAAAAAACTCACGCCCTTTCATGCTTCCCCTGTGAGGAAAAGAGAATGGGCTTGATTTGCAAAAAGTAAAGACATGCGCGAAGGCCTGTTTATAAATTACGGGGACTCGTGATTTACAAAGTTATGCTAAATGTAGAAATGACGAAGATTATCGGCATTCCAGGAATGCTCCAGCGCCCTACCTTCGGCGTCTGCTAGGCAAAATGAACCTGGTCTTGTTTTTTCTATCACTAGGAAAGGTCCGATCAATTTTGACTCTAGCTTTCCAGAAGCTTCCGTACGTGGGCTTCGCAGTAGCACTAAGTCTTTGGCTTCGATACACTTTTGCTTCACTTTCTTGTCTCTCCAAGCTCTCATTTCATTCTGTTAGGATTGCAGGTTCTTGACTGCTTTCATATGCTCTGGCTCCAACAAATCTTTGGACTCGGCTTCGGTGGGAATGTAGATGGCCTCCACTCTTGTTCTGGCGCTACAGAGCTTGATTTCTTCTGGTGTTGCTAGCTCCATGCCACACAACAGCTTGAAAGGGGTGAAATTTGTTGCTCTGCAAATGGAGGTGTTATGGCTCCATACCGCCCTCGGCAACTCCTTTGCCTACATGCCCTTCGGCTGATCCTCTAATATTTTCTTTATTACTGACAATATCAGTGCATTAGCTCTTTCCACTTCTCCGTTAAACTGAGGATGATACACTGAGGTGAATGCTGCTTCGACCCCCATTTGGTGGCAGAACTCCTTAAAAATATGACAATCAAATTGCTTGGCGTTGTCAACTGTTATCTTTTTGGGCACTCTAAAATGGCATATTATGTTTTGCAATGGTGCTTTAGGATTTGGTGAGAACTTTTGGCATGCTCCGCATGTGGCAATGATTTTTTATGCGTCGTCTATGACCAAAGGCCAGTAGAAACCCTGCATGAGCACTTTTGTTGTGAGGGCTTTGGAGCCAATGTGACCTCCGCATAAACCAGAATGTGTCTCTGCCAATAACTCTTTGCCTTCATCTCTGCTTAAATAGCGGAGGAGGGGCCTGTGACTGAAGTCTTGTATAGTTCATCTCTGATCACCTGATATGCCTTCGCTCTTTACTGTATTCTGAGCAACTCTATGTTGTTGTCTAGCTTGTAATGATGGTGGAGGTATACCATGATTGGTGCTCGCTAGTCTTCTCCTTGTATGATGTTTACCATTCTAGGCTCCGGCACAACTGTTTATACTGAGGGGTCTTCGATGGTTTGAAAAAAAACACATCTGGGGGTAGTGTAGTTTTTCTGGCGGCTGCCTTGGCCAGCTCATCAACTTTGGTATTCTTTGTCCTCTCGATATATTTGAATATGAACCCTCTGAAGTAATTCTCCATTCTCCTGATGATGGCTAAGTATTTTTCTAGAGTAGCATCTCTTGCCATGTATTCCTTCTCGATTTGACCTGCTATCACCTTAGAGTCAATTTTCAATATGCAATTCTGAACTCCCATGGCTCATAGCTTGCGAAGCCCTAATAGTACTACTTCGTACTCAGCTATGTTGTTGGTGCACTTGTCCGTCTCTATTGTGAATTGCAAGCGTGCGGCGTATCTCAACTTAATGCCCGAAGGTGATACCATGATTGCTTCAGCCCCAGCTCCTAAGCTTCCCTAGGGTCCATCACAGTACACCTGCCACGGTGTATCAATCATTGGGTCCTCGGTGTAACTTGATGGCTCTGTCCAGTCTGCGATAAAATTTGCCAGAACCTGTGACTTAATGGTGCTTCTTTTTTCGAAGTCTACCACGTGTTCGGATAGTTCCATAGCCCACTTTCCAATTCTGGCTAAACAATCTCGATTCCCAAAAATGTCATTCAGTGGCTGGTTTGTCAGGACTCTGACTCTGTGAGCTTCAAAATAGTGATGAAACTTTCTTGCACTCATGACTACGGCATAGCATACTTCTTGGAGCCGGTGAGGGCTTCGGAAACGAAATATATTAGCACTTGTTGCGATAGCTTTCTGCCTTCTTTGCATATTTCCTTTTGTTGCATGAGGGCTCTGCTTACCACTGTGTGCGTGGCTGAGACGTATAAGATGACTAGTTGATTTGGCTGTGGACTTGCCAGTGTGGGGCCCTTCTGTATGTGATCTTTGAGTGCATCAAAAACTACCTTCTGTTCTGGCCCCCACTAAATTTTGCCAAAGCCCATGAGTACTGCAAAAAATGGTAGGCTTCATTCTGCTAGTTTAGACATGAACCGATTCAACGCAGCAATTCTGCTGTGAGTCTCTGAACTTCTTTTCTAGACTATGGAGGCTTCATGTGTACTATGGCATTGATTTTATTTGGGTTGGCTTCGATTCCTTTCACTGATACAAGGTAGCCTAAGACCTTGCCCTTTTGCACACCAAATACACACTTCTTTGGGTTGAGTTTTAGCTATGCTCTGCACATGTTGGCGAAGGTCTCAACTAGATCATCTATCTGTGTTGCTTTCTTTCTGCTTGCCACCACAATGTCATCAACTTGGGTGAAACCATTTCTCTGCATTTGGTCTTTAAGGATGGCCTTCGTCATCCTACAGAATGTGGGGGCCGGTATTCTTGAGGCCTTTGGGTATCCTAAGGTAACAATAAGTGTCGAAAGGCGTGATGAATCTTGTTTTTTCTTCATCCTCTTTGCAGAGCCAGATTTGGTAGTACCCGGAGAAACAATCTAATAATGCCATTGTCTCACAGCCTGCTGCAAAGTGTACCACCTTGTCAATTCTCGAGAGTGGGAAATCATCCTTCGGACATCACTTGTTGAGGTCAGTGAAGTTTGTACACATTCTCCATTTGTCGTTCTTTTTCTTGACCATCACAACATTTGCTAGCAAACTTGGGTATTGAACCTCGCGTACGAATCCTGCAACCAGCAGCCTTTGAACCTCCGACTTCGTTGTGGTGACCTTTTTATTGAACATCTTGTGAAGCTTTTGTTTTTTTTGGTTTTGCGGAAGGGTTGACCTGGAGCCTGTGTTCAATTATACTTCTGCTAACCCCCATGAGGTTGAGGGTTTGCCATGCGAAAACATCACTGTTTTTGTCTAAGAACGAAAGCAGCTTAGTCTCTTGGCTTGGTGACAAATCCTAGAAAATCATCATTGTTCTGTCCAGTACTCTGGGGTCTAGTGGAGTCCTTTTGGTCTCACATTCAGGCTCAATAGTCTGCTTGCTTACAAAGGCTTCTCTGCTCTTGGTTGTGCTTGTGTCGTTGCCACTCTCTGTTTTCTCATCTTGTAAACAGTTTACATTTCTTGTGGCCCGGTGTGAAACCTTGCCCTATGTTTCTTGTATCTTTCTGACTGCCACGAATTGAAATCACTCCTAAGGTGGTTGGAACCTTGAGGCAAAGATAGGCAGAGAGAAGCGCTACTTCAAATGTGTTGAGGATACCTCTGCAGAAGATGGCGTTGTAAGGGTTGTGTATGTCCACTACATCGAATGTTATGTATTCGGTGCGAGCATTGTGAAGGCTACCAAAAGATACTGGCAATGATATGGATCCTATTCATTCAATTCTTCTCCCGCCAAAACAATACAACGGCTTTGATGCTTCTTTCAATTATTTTCTGTCGAAGCCCATTTGGTCAAAAGCCGGAAGGAATAGGATTTCTGTCTGACTACCATTATCATCCAGTACTCTTGTGATATTCCATTTGTCAATGTGTGTTATGATCACCATTGCATCTGTGTGTGGGAAGGATGCAAGCTTGATATCAGCCTCAGTGAAAGTTAGGGGCATGTGCGACCATTTGGTTCACATGATTGAGCCTTTGACCGTCATGTGATTGACTTGGCGGTAGTACTCTCATTTCTGTCTTTTATTCTAGAAATCCAAGTTGGAGCCTTCGGTGAGTGTATGGATTGTTCTGAAGGTTGGGAAGTTGGTGCCTTGTTGCGAGGACTCTAGGTGTTGTGGTGGGGTTGGCAGTGGATTGGGCTTTGATTTTAGCTGAATTGTTTGGGAGTTTGTTGTGGGATATGTTATTTGCAATGGCGGTAGAGGGTAGGTGATAGCGGGTTGGGTTGTGTGAGTTTGGTTTGTGTCTGAGGTGTAGTTGTATGGTTGGTAATATGGCGAAGGGTGTCTGTGGTAGTTGGACTGGTATTCTGAACGGGAGTTGGAGTGTTGATACAAAGGTTGATTTGAAGATGATGATTGTGATGTTTGGTGCCAATGGGATGTATGGTTGATTTCTTTGGCTAGGGGAGGATTTTGTGGCTAGTTCTGCTTTTGGGTCATTTTCTTCTTGGACTCTAGGAAGATGGGGCAATCCCTTGTCCTATGATCTATATCCCTCTTATGATACATGCAATACAAAGATCTATCCTTGCTTCAGCCCCTGCCTTGCCCTCGGTTCGTGTAGCCACCTCTAGGGTGGTGATAATCACTTTTAGAGTCAAAAGTCCTATTCCTATTTTTCGGCTATGGAGGTCCAAAATTTTTCTCCCAGTTCCCTGGTGGTCCGCATCCATCTGAGTGGATGTTGTGGATTTGCTTGTGTGGGATGTGAAAATTTGTTATGGTCTCTCTGCTTTTGCTATATTTCATGGGCCTTGATCTTTCATTTTCCTTGGGGACTTTCCTTTGCTGATCTAGCTTGTGGAAGTGTAGCACCTCCAAACTGGTAAACTTTCAGAAGTTGTCATACAACTCCTCAAGTATTTTTGGGCGCTCTCTTACTAAATAGTTGTGGAGCTGGCTGGCACACAGCACTTTTGTGGCTTGTATTATGACTTGGTCATCAGAGACCTCCGGAGCTTGCCCTTTGAGACAAAGAAACCTTCAGAAGAAATCGAACATCATTTCTATTTCATACTATTGGCATGACAGGAAATCTTCCTTGGTACTGAGTTCTGCTTAGAAGCCTTGAAAATTGATGAGAAACTTTTCCTTCAGTTGTCCCCAGGATCTGATGGATCTTGGCTGCAGTTTTGCATATCAGTTAGCTACTACATTCTCGAGCAATATAATGAATGACTTAGCAATGGTTGTATCATCTCCCCCGGCTGAAGCTATTGCCGCCTCATAACACATGAGGAACTTGTGCAGGTCTGACTCTCTGTAGTATTTTGGCGGAGGTACTGCTCTGTATTGAGGGGGGGCCATGGGGCCAACTGCAAATTGTTGGCCAGAGGACACTTGTTGTCGATGATGCCCTGTGCTAGATGGTGTTGCAGCCTCCGTGGCTACAACGATAGGATCTGTTGTTGAGGCGAATGTTGTTGTGACGAAGGCTCTTGTGTTGAGGGTTCTCGCTCCTGCTGGCAAAGGGGTTCTATAGCTTGCTGCAGCTCTGCTTGTTTTGCTCTTTCTTGCTCAATCTGTTGTTGCATGATTTGAGCTCTTTGCATAATCGCCCTACATCAGGCTATTTGCTCTTGTACCAGGCAAAGGTGTGCCAACTCGCCTTTGATGATAGATTCGATTTCTTTCTCAGAATCTTGCTACACGTCTTCTAGGGTTTCAGTCTGCTGGTGTAGGTCTTGATTGTGGAGCTAGTATTGCCTCGATGACGAAGGGTGAGGGTTTGGAATGGCGGCGTCGGTGGTGAACGCCTCTGTTTGGGTCAATGGCTGTCCTGTTGGGCCTTCGGGCTTCCAGGCCTCGATGGGTGAGGCATGAGACTCTACGGATATGTGTGGTTGGGTTGTTTGGGGTATTTGCGTGTTTGGGATGTTTGCTTCAGCGGTGGTAAGGACTTGACCTCCGACCTCTTGGGTCAAGTCTCCGGTCGGAGGCTCTCTCATGGATCTCTTTTTGGGTGGCATTTCGTGGGGGTTTTTTTGAGCTCACGAGCACGGTGGGCTAGTGAATTTCAATGAGGAAACGTAACAATGGAAAGTACTAGCTCAGGAACAAGACACATGGTGAGAGGCATAGAAATCTTAGTCACCTTTCAACCGCGCCAAGTCGGGTGCCCATGTGGGTCTATTTATAGCGGGAGATCAAGGGTCTTATTACAATGCCATGAATGCCCCTAACTACCTACCCCATCAATAGAGTGCACGATCAGGGGGTAATCTAGACTGTTACATTACAAGATTATTTTTTGACGCTCCAATAAGGCGCTGCCATGTGCAAACGTCCAAGCGGCAACCTTTGCTCGATCACCGACATGATGCCTCCGACTTCTGGCCTTCGCACGCGCTATCCTGCCAGCCTATGTTCTGTCGAATGCACACGCTGTCCCGTCGGCCTCCGTTCTGCCGAATGTTCGCTATCTCCGCCTGGAGACCTCCGACACCTATGCTTCTCCAAAACTTTACAAACGCTCCTTTTAAGTGAACGAAAGTGTCATGAATTGAAAGCCCGACTCGTGGGGCTCGCTGCGGGTACCCTTTGCGTGGCACCGAAGGCTAGCCCCCAACACACAACACTACAGTGTCGGGATGCCCTTCCATGATATGGCCCGACACTAGTAACCACGTACCAGCGTCGGGCAAAAATGATGCCACTACAACAAATATGTAGATCTATGACATTTCTTGGGTGACGTTCCAAGCTAGCGTCACAAATTTAACATATTTGTGACGATATGTAGAATTTTGTCATAGAACACCGGTGGGTCCCATAGGGTATTTTTGGTTGGAACTTTGGCTGACAGTGGTGTTGAATCATATGTATTTTTGGTTGGAACTTTGGCTGGTAGTGGTGTTGAATAATATATATTTTGGGTTGGAACTTTTGTAATACAAGATGTAATGGATGACATGTTTTAAATTAATTGGTCTAAATTTTGGTTAATTTTGACATCATTGAAATCTGGATGGGTTAAAATCTAAAATTTGTTTGGACTTTGATTATGCATTGAAACGGAGAAAAAATACCGGGCTAAATATAGTGGGACATTTATTCCACGGTGGGCTAAAAAATTGTTAAAATTTTCATTGAGCTAAAAATAATATCAAACTTAACAGGCTCAAAAATCATGTCATTTCTCATTGGGCTACATTCAAATTGGGGTGCCACATCAGACATGCCACATTAGCTAGTCTACCACATCATACACTACCACGTCAGACATTATCATGTCTGCTTGGCTAATGTGGCAGACACTGCCATGTCAATCCGCCGCAGCAGGACTTAGCATCTGTGACGGTCACAGATCGTCATAGAATTGGTCGATCCATGACAATTTTTAAGAAACATCATCTGATTCAATCTATGACACAAAATACATGATAAAAGTCTAGATCATCATGGATATCGTATTGTGACAGTTTTCAATCAATCTATGACAAAATAAGAATGTCATGTATCTCATGATTTGTTGTAGTGTGTTAATGGACAAATCGACACTGGTGGCTAGCACTCAAAACTGATGTCGGTCGGTACTCACATCATCAGACACCGACACCGGTATGATATATAGCAGGGTCAGTTCAAGCTAATGTCTGCGCGGACTGACACTAGTATATTAGATACTAGTATCGAGTTGTGACAATATGATCAACAACTGACACTTTCTTCATGCTTGGTGTTGGCTCTGGCTCCGCCCGTGGTGACAACACATGAAGTGTTGCACAATATATATCATGGTAGGAAGCAGGATGTTGTCTTAAAATTGGATTATTAAAAGACCTATGATAAATTGAATTTGTAGCTTCTCTTGGACATTTTAGCGAAGAGAGGATTTGGTGAGAAATGGATAGGATAAACTAGGAAGATTTTATTTAGAGGATATGTGGGACTAACTATAAATAATGTAGAGGGAGAATTCTTTCAAACTGGCAAAGGGCTTAGACAAGGAGATTTTTTTATCTCCCTTTCTTTTCAATTTAGTTGTAGATGTGATGACTAGGATGATGCAGAAAGCGACAAGTGTGATGACTAGGATGATGTAGAAAGCGACAAGTGAGGATTTAATTAAAGGCTTAGGTTCTGGCTTGGTTCCAGGAGGTGTCATTACTCATTAGTCTCCAATATGTTGCTGATACTATCCTTTTTGTAGAAAAGGATGTATCATATGCAAGAAATTTAAAATGTATCCTTACTTGCTTTGAGCTCATGTCTGGCATGGGAATTAATTATCGTAAAAATGAATTGGTTCCCATCAATTTAGAGAGTAAGGATGAGATTATTAGTTTTGCAAATATTTTTGGATGTTCTGTAGGGAGTCTCCCTATTAAATATTTAGGAATACCCCCCCCCCCTCCCCCCACATTATCATAAACTCGGTAGGGAGGATCTTCAATCTTTAGTTAATAAAATTATTAAAAGGATTGTTGGGTGGAGAGGTAAACTTATAACCCAAGCTAGTAGATTAATCTTGATCAAAACTTGTTTGTCAAGTATTCCTATTTACCTTCTGTCTTTTTTCAAATTTTCTAGATGGGGCATAGATCTAATTAATGCACATATGGCTAATTGTTTTGGGATGATTATGAGGGGCATAAAAATTACACTTAGCCAACTGGCACCTGATTTCTATGAAAAAGAATTTTGGGGGTTTGGGAATTCCTGGTCTAAAAGATCTCAACATGTGCTTGGTAGGATCCTGGGTGAAAAGATTTATTAGAGATGACAATAGACTCTGGAGGAGTATCCCCTATAAATATATAAGGAGTACCCACTAAGTGCAATTATGGCCAAATTCTCTAAATATGAAACTATGTCGCATCATCTCTATGTGTTTAGCCATTTGATCTCTTCTAAACGCACCATATTTCTCTTTATTTCCGACCCAAACCATAGGAGCCCACCCCAAATTTCTCTTTATTCCTGGCACAAACCACAACAGCCCACTCCATCTTTGTTTCCTTTTGTCGAAGCAGTTCGACGGCTCAACTGCCTGTACGTCCACCCATCTGGTCTTCTCCTTCCACTTAATTGTGTTTCATTTCCTGATTTACTACCTCTAACCTTTGTCTTTAATTTAATTAAAGCACACATGACTCTTCAAATCTCATACACCAGCAAATACCCTTTCGACTAGCTGAGAGAAGAGTAGGAGTCTCTCCCACAACTCTCTTCTTGCCATCATTTCAATGTGAGAATCTCTCTCTCTCTCTCTCCACTCATCGCACATTCCTTCTACACTGAGTTGCTACTAATTTTTTCGACAATATCATTCTTTTTCAATCTGCATTCGGTTGATGTGTCTCTCTTTGTACCTATGCGATCTGACCAAGTATATATTTGACTGGATATATAAAGTTAATTTCCTCTCTTTCTTTCCTTTTGAAACAGGGACGGAGATAGATGATTTGTTCATCAGATTAAATCTATCAGGTATAATCAATCATCTTTCACAACCCTCAATGTATTTGCTTCTCATTATAATGTCCTCTAAGTCATCCTTCTTGGCATATTAATATTGGTGTGACAAATGCTATAACATTTCTATTTCTCAAATATGTCATTAAAAACTAGAGAAATTTTTCTTCTAATAGTTGAATGGCATAGGTAACAAGTCTATGTAATTCTTGCTACCTCTGTTCTATCTCCCTGTAATTTTTTTATCTGGAATATTTCTCTATTGAATTATATTCCTACACCACGTTATCAAGTTATGAATAGGAGCATCCTTCAATTGTTGAAATATTTTCCTCTTCACTTCGTATGATTGCATCTTCCTAATATGAAGTGCATGCGTACAATGATATGCTAGATTTGTGCTGGCATATGGGCAAATACTACATTTCACCCAAGAAGCACATGCAGTTGTAAGCTATTTGCGTCTTAACAACTATCAACTATCAGGTGAAACAAACAAGTGAGATTCAACTTTTAATAGCACAAACAACTTCAACATGATGCACAATGGCAGATGATAGATGAGAAAATAGCAATGTTCAAACTTCAGTGATTTTTATTAAATTATTGTGTCATTGTCATTTACAATGCTTATCTGACAAGTCGCAACAACGCGCGAGATATCAACTAGTTATTGAGGAAAAAGTATTGCAAACATGGTAACATTTTTTATGCTGATAAAAACCACTCACCTTTCTGGAAAGGGGTTATCTTAGCTGCTCAGGCAATCAAGTTGAGTTATAGATGGCTTCTTGAAAATAGTAGAAAAATAATGTTCTGGGCAGATATGTTGTTTGGGACAGCACCTTTAGCAGTGCAGTTTTGGGATTTATATTGCACATGTAATGAGAAGACAAAAACACTAGCTGAGGAGAACTTTCTCATCCAGTATGATGCAAAATTGGAATGAACTGGGTGTAGTAGTTGAACAAGTAAATTTGAATGAGGACTCAGATTCTTTGGTGCGGTGTTATGAGAAATCTGGAGTTTACTCACAATCTTTATATGTTGTAATCAGTTTTAGAGGTGTAACCCCATTGTACATGCCAGCAATTTGGAACATCCCCCAAAATGCATCTTTTTCTGTGGTTACTGTCACATAAATACATAATAAACTGGCAACCATAGACAATCTGAATAGAAGTTTTTTCTAAACCAGTGCCATGCTTGTTTCAGTAATGAGAGTGAAAGCATAAATCACTCGTTCTTGATGTATGTAGTTGCCAAAACTATCTGGAAGTATGTGAGTGATTTTCTGGGATATGATATAGGAATTGATTACATCTTGGTTGCTTCTAAATGGTTACACAAAAACAAGTTTTATAGTGCTAATATCATCTCAACTGCAGTGATGAGTGGTATTTGGTTGATAAGAAATGAATGTATTTAACAACTAGGGATGATCGGATATGAAGCTCATTTTAAAAAGAATCTTGAGGTTGTCAACGGAATGGAAACCTATATACAAGGAAGAGAAGATGGAGATAATGAGATGGTTGTCTTCTTTGGAGAAGCTGATCCAAGAGCCATTGAAGATCGGAAGCGCCTAAAGTTGTCAATAAAAAAGCAGTCAGCTGGGCTAGTGGGAGATATCTTATACTGAGGGATGCAACCAGGCATGCTGAATGTCTTGTAAATAGGCCGGCTTAGCTTATGTTATTGAGATGTTTACTTTGATGGAGCTCGGTAGAAGGCCAGAACCATTTCTGCTGGTGGCAAACTGCTCCTAGATGGGGCTGTAACCAGGAACTTAGGTTAATTCTGTAGGAGGAAAGTCAGGTAGCTGAGAGTGCTATTCTAAGTGTTGGATGCTTAAACTCTTTTGTCTCGCTTAAGGGACTAGGTAATAAAAACCCTTTATCTAAAAAAATAAATGAGGTTCAAGTGGAAAAGGACAACTACCCATTACCCAAAACAGGGTATTGCTACCCAAACTAGAAGCTACTATGTATGATGCTGTGCTGTATGCTACACACTTTCTACAATGGGGAGGAACGGAAAACACTAAAAAAACTTTCTAAATGAGTTCGAGTTCAGCAACTAGCTATATTACTGAGCAACAGCAGACACGGGGACCACGGGCCATATATCAGAGCAACCCTTATTTAAACAATCTCCTGGTGATGACGATACGATTCAGACAGAAATGACTTCTATACCTCCGATTCATGACAGGGATCTCGATGTATGTATTCTACAAACTTTCAGGAGAAATGACGAGACAAATATGACACACCGGGCCAAGGCTTCAAGGCGAGGCCTCCTATAATCACCAAAAAATTCACTCTAGTTCACCTGCCTTGACCTCAAATTCTTTCCTGGTTGACAGTATCTTTACACGAACCATACCCCGTTCCCATTCAGAACATCCAACCAATATCAGCCTACTAGCATTGATCCTCTCCGCATGCTTAAATACCCTGAAGTGTTAAACAAAATATTTGAGACACAACAGCATAGAAAATAATCAGTTCCCTTCATAATGCCACAAAATTCAATTTAAGTGTCAAACACCACACCATTTTCTTCCAGAAAAGAAAAAAGAAACAGGTTACCATTTGAGACGTTTGTCTTCCACAAGGTCAACTGCTCTGCCCTTCTTCCTTAGAGAGGAAGCAATATTAGATGCTGGTCCTTCAAGTGCTTCATCTAATGAGAAGACAATGTCATCTATCTGATGTGACATATCAGGCAAGAGACCCTTTTCTTTCAGCAGCTGTCAGAAGGAAAATAGCAATGAAGTAACGTCACTCCCTCAGAACAGTACCACAGCTACAAACATATATATAAACTGTAATAACCCATTTTGAGAAATTCATGATATGAAGTGTGAGATTCTTGTTCTTGCATGACTAGACCGATGACTTGAGTTGTTGATGCTTTTTCTATATTAACAGATAGTTCCTATCTTCATTGAACATAAGTCTTAAAAAATGAAATTAGCTTTCACAAAGCAGCTCCTTGGTTCTACAAAGAAAGATAATGAAAGGATGGGATAGAACATAGCATACTTCCACTATAACAGCATCTCCAAATCCAAAGCCACAAGCTGGTACGTCTT
>VSTD030000132.1:0-19102 GCA_008808055.3 Sporobolus alterniflorus | reverse complement strand
TCTCTTCTTTCTTTATTTGTTCCTATATTGTTTGGTATTGCTATACATTTATTTAGCTTCGCCTTTGCTATCTAAATTAACATCAAAATACATTTGTTGTTACCACTTTTACTCGGAAGTCTTCTAGACTCGATTATTGATCTTCCTATGTATAGTATCAAGTATCAAAACTGCTATTTTCTTTTGTCACTCTTGATGACCTCCCTCATATAATCTAAGACAATATTTGATAGGTACAAATTGACGTTCTTTGCAACGAATGGAACAGTCAAGGCCTAGCTGTTTTGTTTTGATAGCATTGCCAAGCGTATTGTTGGCAAACCAGGTGAAGTTGTTCTTAGAATCATGGACATCTCAACGAATACTTATCCAGACCATGCTGCCATCGTTGGACTAAAATTCACATTTGCTATAGCTATAAACATCAATTCATATTATTCTACAAAATGAATTTTCAACATAAATTCAATCTTGGCAGCACATGGCAGGCAACAAAGAACCCTATCTATCCAAGAAAATCTTCAACACGAAGATCCTGTAACACCGCATAGCCTGTCAATTCCTCCACTCACAAAAGAATAACCAACAACGACTACGCAGAAACTTTCCATGTGTGGTACTCCTTTACTGAGTGACGAGGATTGGTACCAAATGTACCCAACCGCAAGGACTCGGATGGCAAAAAATGGGGCCCATTAGGAATTGGTCCATCCTATTGAAGACTCTGGAGGCACAAGGCACACGGCCAGTGACATCATGGATCGATTTGCATGTAGATGTTGTAAATTAGTCAAGTTAGAGATAGAATCCCCATCGGGATCATTATGGTAACTGACTCAATATCTTCCTTGTAACCCTACACCCCTTTTGATATAAAAGCAGGGGTAGGGGTACCCTAAACGACAACATATCATTAATTACGAGAGCACAGGACATAGGGTTATTATCCTCTGAGAGGTCTGAACCTATCTAAAAACCCTTGCATCCCTTTGTGTTGTCCTCGACTTCCTGTCTCGTGAACACCACTCATACAAATTCATTGTCGTAAACACTGATAGTTGGCGCTCCAGGTAGGGGATCACAAGGATCGTCATCGTGAAATTGATGGCGTCTCAAGCTTTGATCAAGTTTTTGCTGGGTTCAAGGTATGTGTTCAGATCTTTGCACTTCATCACTAATCGGTTAGGAGATCTGAGCATGCTGGAGATGACCACGGCTCAGAACGACTGAGCCTATATGGCATGACCCGGGCACATATCTAACATGTCAGGGGAATCCAAGGTAGATCTCTCAAGGGAAAACATGGACCACCTCAGATCATGCTTTTAGGAAATAGTAGATCTGATCTATAGTTTCATGCTGTTGTTAGAGTCTGACTCAGACAACAACCACGAAGTCTTCATGGTGGGGCAAAGCGATGCCCCAGGGGATCAAACTGAATAAGAAATAGTCGAGCTAATGTCGTTGAGATCATGAGATCAAAAAAGCTGGCAAAGGACGTGGAAAAGGCAGTTGGGAATAAACTCATGTAACCATGATATCGGAACGACAATCTTGCTAGCTCTGATTAGGATTTTTGGGATGGTGCCACCTCTAGGACCGACATTGCCGAGTCGACCGGGAAATGGGTGAGCGGCTCTCAGCCCGAGGCCAATCCCTCCACGAGGAACTCGACTGACACTAGTGGCATGGCGAGCAAGTCTATCACACACCAGAACACAACATTGTGGCTTCATGGGCCATAGTCAACCAACTAACACCACTATTGCCCAAAGATGCTGAGCAAGCCACGGGAAGGTCAAACAGCCCAACGCCCTACTCAAGGCTGCAATGCTAATAGACCCGTGTTTGTCTAAGAGGCGGGAAAGCGAGGTTATGAAACTGACCATCGTTGGCATCCCTGGTCCCCAAGTCTAAGGTAGGAGTCGCCTAGTAGCTCATCTTCCTCTGGGTGGTGGTGCGGCCATAGTCATGGTGAGAGGGACCTACGCAACATCATCTGGACCAAACACATGCGCAGCCGGATTGAAAGCCGTCGACAAAACCGGGACCAAGTGGATTAGGAGCACTGCATGAAAGGGACTACGATATGTATGGCCCGTATTACAACCAACCCACTCGGCGTTTCTCACCCACGGGGACTTGGGACTTGGGGGAATCAAGCCTTTCTCACACGATCAATGGATAGTGATTTGCCCTCCAAACTTCATGTCATTGGCAATCGACAAATGTGATGGGTCTACTAATCCTGTCGAGTGGCTGGGGGTGTAACAACTGGTAATTGAGGCTGCGGGTGGTGACTCGTACGACATGGCCAACTATCTATCAATCTGCCTATCGTCTTTTGCTAGAACCTAGCTGATCAGACCACTGACTGGTCAGTCTGGTCATGGTCAGATCTTTGCAAGCATTTCATCAGCAACTTCAGAACCACATGTGAGTGACCAAGAGTCAAGTGAGACCTGGCCAACATCGTGCAGAAGGAGGGAGAATCCCTTCGGGAATTCATCCAGCATTTCTGCAACAAAAGGAATGTAATATTGGAAGTAGACGACAAGTCAATCATCATGTTCTTCAAGAAGGGTCTAAAGGACTCAGTGCCCATCCGCTAGTTGGCCCTGAAGAACCCTAAAACATTGGAGCAAATGCTCACCATCGCCAACAAGTACGCTCTGGCGGAGGAAGTGACTCTCGACACAAGGGAGTCGAAGAACGATAAGAAGCCGAGTCACTCTATCGGGGTCTTGTACCCTGGGCACCGTGGGCCGTCAGTTATGGCCAAAAAAATCTAGATAAGTGCCATTGGAGCCGGAACCTCGGGAAGCAGCACCATTTAATGCCTGGCATGATAGGATGTAACCATAGGCACCCACGCTCACTTGACAAACATGCACTCAGGTACTGGAATTCATCTCATCACTGTTTGACATTGCAACTCCTCCATGAGAACATGCATAATCACCATGATCACTCTGACATCGGATAAGTTTGCCCTGGTAAAGGAGGGCTTCTCCATCAGAGATCCGGTCTACCAGGGTCCCGGGCAGTCAACCCCAGAGCAGATAGCCTGACCCAAGGGCTTCACACCCACAGAAAGGCGGTCCAGGTTTTTCCGGCCTATTACCTTTTGGCGGTGTAATAGTTTGATGGTCTGCTGCACTAAAATGAAATTATCATGAATGTATCGGCCCCGGATGGAGGTGTTCTAATTCGTTGAGATCATGTTGTTCAGTTTCTTTTCCATTATATTGGCCAAAACCTTGGTTATCAACTTTGCAAAAATGTGCACCAAACTTATCGGTCAGTAGTCAGCTAGATCAAGGTGACGTATGCCGAGTTCAAAAGCTGCAACATTTGAGCATTACCTTGTTGTAGAGTAATTATTGCCACCATGAAATCTGCCTTGATCAGCTGCGAACAAGCCTTGTAAAAACGTCTTCTGCACCCATCCAGTCCTGGTGCTCTATCAGCAAGTAGATCATTGATTGTATCCCAAACCTCATCCTCAGTGATTGGGCTGTCCCATGCTTGTAGCACCATATTTTGGATGGGAAAAATGCTCTAGAACAGCGTCGCAAGGCAGTTCCGATCAGCCCCTCATAGAATTCCAGCATTACCTTTTGTTTCTCCTCTGAAGTAGTAACTAGGTGCTCTCCTGACATTATGTTCTGTTTCTTGTGAAAAAGGATGTGTTTGCATCCCCCTCCGTAAGATGTCGCACCCGCGATCTCAGCTTTGCAATAGTTCTCTCAAGTGAGGCTAGCAATAGGCACCCGTGAATGAAGAGAGCAAGAGTATTTTTCAAGATCGATTTGAGATTGGGTTATCATCAAGTAAAGATCAGAGAATCAGACATCCCCAACAAGACAGCATTTCATACTTGAGATGGACTCTACGAGTACACAGTGATGTCTTTTGGACTCATGAATGCCCCTGCTGACTTCATGTTGTTGATACCCTGTAGACTGGGTACCCCTCCATACAAGCATCAAGACAAGACAAGTAGCAGGGCATGCAACCAAGTGCTACCACAGGCCCAACTGCTCTGGACCCTGCCTCCCTGCCGAGGCGAGCTCCCGCTCTGCCATGTGCGCTGTGACCCCGGACCTTGCCTCCATGCCGAGGGGGGCTCTGGTGCTGCCACGTATTCTACGGCCCTGGACCTTGCCTCCCTGTCGAGGTGGGCTCCGATGCTACCACGTGTTCCGCAGCCATGGACGTCGCCTACCTGCCAAGGCAGGCTCTAGTGATGCCATGTGTTCTGTGGCCCTGGACCTCATCTTCCTACTGGGGAGAGTTCCAGTGCGGCCACATGTTCTGTAGTTCTAGGCCACGCTTCCATGCCAAGGCGGGCTCCGACACTACCATGTGCCCTACAGCTCTCAGCTAGACGTGGACCACAGGAATAAAGAAAGGCTTAGTTGCCTAGGCACGCGGCTAGGCTCACATGTTTCTAAGGCACGCTCACGCGTTGACAAGGCGCCTGCAAGATATGTAGACACGCGGCGTCATCATAACCTGCAAGACATGCCGATACGCGGATGCAGTATGGCTCAATAGTGCAGCACCGCACGGCTGACCACTCACAGGCGCGGATGGCGGGGGATGTGACCCAATAGAATGGTGTTGTGCTGCTGACCATTCGCAATGTCGCAAGAGCGATGGGATGAGGCACACCATGTGTCGCTCAAGCCATCATTTGTCTACTACTAACCATAGAGTCCTAGCTGTTGTAATAGGGCATCAACCACCCGGGCGCCACCTGTCGGGCTCTGGGTCTACATGTAACAACCCAGCCCTGTGCTATAAAGGTGCCAAGCAACCACTGATTTTGAAAAAGTCCTTTTAACCAGGTTAAACATAGCCTTGAACAGCGCCAGACACACACGGCAATACAACATCTCCCGTGGATGTAGGATATTATGCTCCGGTGGCCTGAACCACATAAATCTCCTTATGTTCATCTTGCTCGACCGTATGAGAACCCTAGCGCTACCAACATAGAACCACATCATGCTACTCCATGCAGTGTTAGTGGAAGTGTCATAAAACCGCTTTGACATTTGGTGCGCCAGGAAGGGGCATCCTTGGTATTTCTCTTGAAGCGGTGTTTCTGCTACTCCAAGTCATCATCCCCGTGATGATGTTGCATCCTCACAGCTTGAGGCTTGAGGTGGCCACCGTTCAGCAGCAATTTCAGCTTCTCCACACTTCTCTCCTATGGGTTCACTCTCACAGATGACTTCGTGCTCTGGAGTGTGTTCAACCATGACATAATGAAGAAGCTCTCCCAGCTAAGCATCTCTGTGAGTTTTACCCTTCAGGTGACATGTTTTGGATCTGTTCCCGTATGTGTTGCCTAGGGCTTCTGTACAGTCAATAGGTCAAAAGCAGCTAAACCTCGGTGAGGCCTGAATGGGCTCCGCCTTTCAGTAGCTATCTCAGCTCACCGATGGTAGGTCATTGTCTCTATGTGTGGCCTATCTTCTCCGATGCGATGCCACATTTTGGGGATTGGCTACCCGATTCTGTACTTGCGTGTTTTCAAAGCACCTCTGCTTTTTTCACCTGCGGGGTTTTGCCATGCTTCTTAGTGGGCTTTGTTCCCTTTTATTTTTATGCCTGAAAGGATTGGTCTGCATAAACTGTTCACTAAGTTGTGCTGCTGTAGGGCACTGTGCTCATTCCTTAGAGGCCAGGTGGTTAATTGGTCACAGCGCTCCTAGATCATGTTGCCAAGTAAGTGAACCCTAGGCGCAGCTAAGCCACTGACGCGTCCTGAGGAAGTCCTTCCCATGGGGCCCTGTTCAGCCCCTGACGGTGGACTGCCTTGCCTCAGCTTGGTTCTGTATCCTAAGCATGCTACAGGCTAAACCTAGATGTATGTTTGACGGGGCTGCTCCCTAGGCGCCCTCTCACTGTCGGTGGTGGGTCGTTGTGCCTCAGTCTGATCTTATTACTTGGTACGTGCATTAGAAGATAGACTATTACCTACCACACTAAGGGATGCACATTGGATGTCCATGCCCCAAGAAAAGCATCAACAGAAGCACCCAACCTGAGTAAGGATGAAATGTGTTTTAACTTCTCTCTAAGCATCTCTATCCAGGTTTCTACAACCATTGGGAATAGAGCAGCTCCCTTGGTTAGACCCCAATAAGGTGGGTCTAGGCTGAGATAGTCATGTGACACTGTAGCTCCGTGGAGGTCATGGGATCCTAGTCAGGCGAGTTCCCAGACCCCCTGGCATGCCACGCAAGGTGAAGACTTTGGGGGCCTAACTAAGCATAGTCAGGGACCCAGAGGTGTGTGTCTCCAAGGGAGCAACCATTCAAACTCTTCCATGTGGTTTGGAGCCGTGCCAACAACCATTCACCGCCATGCCTGAGGGGCGGGCTCTAGAGACGCCATGTGTTCATTATGCCTCACCCTATATGCAATTATGTTCATAGAATTGTGCATCAATTTTATGTCTATTTTGCATGTTTATCCCTCATGTGATCATTTACTTTTTCCCTGTCTCACCCTAGTTCGAGTTGTGCAATCCTATTGCAAGTGGGACTGCTTGAGATACTTGTGACTTATCTGGCATCCCTGGGTTATTTTCTTGCTCGGGTCCAGTGTTGCTGAATGGTTGCTCCTTGAAAAAGCCAATGCTAATGGGGGGTCTAGAGTGTGCAGCCTGCTTAGCCTGGTTCCGTACCCTAAGCATGTGCACTTTACCTCCCTAATGCTAACAGCTATGTAATGGGGGTCTGGACAACACATGCCCCCAAACAAGACCATAACCATAACCTGGATAGCGTCACATTGAATTACCCATGCCCCGTAAGCCGGCTAAGGATCATAAGACATAATGGAACTAAGCACAGGGAGAATGGGACCTCTGAGCAGAGTTACTTTTATCTATGCTGTCCTTGCAGGTCACTGTACACTTGCGGATCATGGATGAAGACTGAACCACCCAGGGGGGCACGAGGGCCTGCCATCAACATCTTCAACATAGGTCATGGGCGCTCCCGGATCTCCAGCACAGCATCCCAGCGGGCTAGCCATCGATGATTTTTAGCGTTGATGGTGGGCGCTCCCGGATCTTCGGTACCACCTCCCAGGGGACCCACCGTTGACATTTTTTAGCATTGACGGTGGGCGCTCCCGGATGTCTAGCACCGCCTCCCAGGGGGGCCACTGTCGATGTTTTTTAGTGTTGATGGTGGGCGCTCCTGGACCTCTGGCACCGCCTCCTAGGGGCCCACCGTCGATGTTTTTTAGTGTTGATGGTGGGCGCTCCTGGACTTACGGCACCGCCTGCCTAGGGGCATGCCATCGACATTTTTTAGCGTTGATGGTGGGTGCTCCTGGACCTCTGGCACCGCCTCCTAGGGGGCCCACCGTCAACATTTTTTTATCTTTGATGGTGGGTGCTCCAAGACCTCCGGCACCACCTCTCAAGGGACCCACTGTCGATGTTTTTTTATTATTGATGGTGGGTGCTCCCGGTCCTCTGGCACCACCTCCCAGGGGTCCCATAGTCGATGTTTTTTAGCGTCAATGGTGGGCGCTCCCAGATCTCCAGCACCGCCTCCCAAGGGGCCCGCCATCGATGTTTTTTAGTGTTGATGGTGGGCGCTCCCGGATCTCTGGCACCGCCTCCCAAGGGCCACCCATCGACATTTTTTAGCATTGATGATGGGCACTCCCGACCACCTACACTGCCTCCTAGGGGGCCCGCCATTGATGTCTTCAGCATAGGTGGTGGGCACTACTGGATCTCCGGCATCACCTCCCAGGGGGGGCCGCCATTGACATCTTTCGTACAGGTCGTGGGCTCTCTCGGGTCTCTGACATCGCCCCTAGTGGGCCACCATGACGCACACTATGAGCAGGACATTTTTCAACAAAAAAAATTGGGTCCTTGTGCGACTAAGGACCCAGAGAGATCAACTATAACAAGCAACAAAGAAGGATATGATAGCCCCACCTGCGGGTTCGTTACCTCTCCCGTGGTGGACTCGAGGGCCACTGTTGATACCCTACAGACCGGGTACCCCTCCATACAAGCTCCAAGACAAGACAAGTAGCAGGGCTTGCAACCACGCGCTGCCACAAGCCCAGCTGCTCCAAACCCTACCTCCCTACTGAGGCAGGCTTCGGCACTGTCATGTGCACTGTGGCCCCAAACCTCACCTCCCTGTGGGGGCGGGCACCGGTGCTGCCACATGCACTGCAGCCCCGGACCTTGCTTCCTTGCCAAGGCGGGCTCTGGTGCTAGGACGTATTCCGTGGCCCTGGTCCTCGCCTCCCATCCGATGTAGGCTCCGGTGCTACCACATGTTCCATGGCCCCATACCTCACCTCCCTACCGAGGCGGGCTCCAGTGCTGCCACGTGTTTTATAGTTCTAGGTCACACTTCCTTGCCAAGGAGGGCTCCGACATAGCCATGTGCCCTACGACTCTCAGCTGGTCGTGGACCACAGGAATAAAGAATGGCTTAGCTGCCCTAGGCACACAGCTGGGCTCGTGTGTTTCCAAGGCACGCTCACGTGTTACCGAGGTGCTTGCAAGACATGCAGACAGACGGTGTTATCATAACCTGCAAGACATGTGGACAGGCCACTATAGTATGGCTCAATAGTGCAGTGTCGCGCGGCTGACCACTCACAAGCGTGGTTGGTAGGGGATGTGACCCAGCAGGACGGTACTGTGCCGCTAACCAATCGCAACGTGGCACGAGCGATAGAACAGGGCGCACCACACGCCGCTCAAGCCATCATTTGCCTACTACTAGCTATAGAGTCATAGCTGCAGTAATGGGGCATCAACCACCCCGGGGCCACCTGTCAGGCTTCGGGTGTGCATGTAACTGCTCGGCCCTATGCTATAAAGGCATCGGGCAGCCACCAATTTTGAAAAAAGTCCTTTCAGGTAGGTTCCTCAGCCTTGAATAGTGCCACACACACATGGCAATACAACATCTCCTTGTGTTCCTCTTGCTCGAGCGTATGAGAACCCTAGCCCCACCAACATAGAACCATAGTGGGCTGCTCCGTGCAGTGCTGGTGGAAGTGTTGTAAAACTACTTCGACACGTGTGTCTCATGAACAAGGTATTCATGGAGTACTTTGATAAGTTTGCCGTGATTTTTATCAATGATATGCTGGTGTACTCCAAGTCGGAAGAATAACATGTGGAACATTTAATATTGGTTCTAAAGAAGCTTAGGGGAAACCAGCTTTAAGCCAAGTTCAGCAAATGTGAGTTTTGACTCAACAAGGTTGCTTTTCTGGGATATGTTATATCCGCCGGATATCAGTGTACCTGAGAAAAGTGAAGGATGTGCTAGATTGGAAGCCACCTCAGAATGTGTCAGAGATCCATAGTTTCCTTGATTGACAGGATACTACCGCCAATTCATTCAAGATTTCTCCAAGATTGCCAAGCCTTTTATGAAATTACTAGAGAAGAATCGGAATTTCAAATGGATGAAGGAATGCCAAGACAATTTTGAGTTGCGAAAGCGACTTACGTCAACGCCAGTGCTAATTTTACCTAACATCACCAAGAAATTTGATATCTACTGTGATGCGTCTCGTTGAGGATTAGGTTTTGTGTTGATGCAAGAAGGACACGTGGTGTCATATGCATCCCGGCAACTAAGGAAGCATTAAGAGAACTATCTGACCCATGATCTTGAGCTCACCGCAGTGGTACATGCTCTTATGATATGAAGACACTACCTCATCAGACACTGGTGTGAAATATATAGTGACCATAAGAGTCTCAAGTATATCTTCACCCAAATGGATTTGAACCTGTGACAACACCAGTGCCTAGAACTAATAAAGGATTACGACCTTGAAATCAATTATCATCTAGGTAAGGCCAACGTTATAGCTGAAGCGCTGAGTTAGAAGAGGTACTGCAATGCAACCCGAGCTAGAAAGGTACACCGAGAGTTGCAAAGAGAGATCGAGTGTCACATCCCAAAATTTCCATTTCGGAATGTGAATCATTTTCCAAAAGTAACTCAAATTATCTAAAGGGTTTAATTGATTCTCATTTAAAATGAATTTATTTGAATTGATCTATAATGAGTTTATGAAGTCAAAATATTTAATTGGTGTTAAAATTTCATTCATTTGGATTATCAATAGTTTCAAACAGATTATTATTTTGAATTCTCTCAAAATTATTCAAAGGAGTTTAAACATTGTTTTTAATTTCAAAACCTTTCTTTGAATTTTGGTTAAAAATTCATTGCTTTTAATTTAAAATATTTGAACCAAATTTTCCAAAAATTCTTGAGAAGCGTAGAAGAATTTAGGATCCTTGTGTCAAAATTCCTCCTAAATGTCCTCGTGCAAATTTCCAGTGCCTTGGTAAATTCAAAAATCTAATTTTTATTTTGAAAAGAATTTCTCTTCAGTTCCGGCCCACCCAGCCTCTTCTTCCTCCTTCGGCATTGAAGCAGGGGAGCGCTACCAATGCTGGCCTTGTGCCTCCTCCCAGCATCACGCCGGCCTCGCCGCCATGGAGCCACTGCCCCGAGCTCTGCACAGCATCCGCCGGCCATTTCCCCTCCTCTCCTCTTCATTCCATGGATTAAACACCCCCTTAAATCGAGCCATTTCCTCCCCCATTTATCACCGGTCATTTCTCCATCTTAATCACTGTGCACTGCCTCCACCTTGGCCCCTATATAAAGGGCGAGCCCTACCGTCCTCCATCGCATCTCTCCCTGCTCCTCTTCTCTTCTCTATGCACCCAAGCGCCGCCCACACCAAGCGCCTCCTCCATCATTTCTTCACCACCATCACCCGGTCACCTCCACCCCTCCATCGCCCCTTCTGCAGCTGGTGAGGATCACCGCCATCCCCTCACTCTTTTTCCTTAGTCGTTGTGAGGTTCTGCACACTGGGGCGCCGTTCTGACCGTCCTCCGTTGAGCCACCGTCGTGGCCTCTATCCCCGGTCCACCATGGACCAACGCTGCCGTGGTCCATGAGCCATGGACTCAGTCCATGCGCCTTCCCAATTCAAAAATAAATATGAATCCAGAAATCCCCGCCACTTTGCTGAAAGGCCTCTGTACCTCATCAATATTAATCCGTGGTCCAGATTTTTGTACTCAGACCCCTGGAATTTGAAAAATAATTCCACATTAACCCTAGCCACTTTCTAGAAATTACAAAAAGGTCTCCGCAACTTCTTTTCGCCATATCTCTACAACCGCAACTCCGATTTTGGCGATTCTTGCACCAAAATTCTCAGAATCACTTCTTCTTTCATCTTATGCATTCATTAACATATGGTTGTTGCATATTGATTGATTGTGATTTCTTCACGTTAGGTAACACTACACCAGAGCCGTTCCGTGAGGATTTCCATGGCCAAGCTTTCGAGGAGTCCTAGCTTTCCTTTGCGGATCCGCAAGGCAAGTCACCTTGAACATTTTGCGCCTATAGTTATTTTTCTCTATCTATTCTGTAGAATTAGAACTGCATGATAGGAAGGTCTATTTGCGCACCTATGTTAGGGTTTCACCAGAATTGAATTATCATTCCTTGGAAAACCCTAGAAGTAATTGGGTAGTCGTCATAGGCCTAGAATTGCTTAGCCTAGCTTGTCCTGGTCTAGGTTTGGGTAGTTGTTATGTACATCATTTATGCTTATGTCACCCTATCATGGTTATTGTTACCTTGATCCTACTAGTGTGGAGAATTGGATTGGGGGTGACAGGATTAGAACTTGCCAGTTTGATGCTGACGGTTCAAGGTTGTTGTCTGGTATGATGTTGGAAGCATGTGGTTAGTTATCATACCCAAATCTAAGGACCAGTTCATGGAGTGACCCCCATGCAAATAGTGCAACCATGAGCCTATATGGGTATGGCCTGGCACGGTATGTGGTGGAGTTTTGTCTTGGCATACCAACTAGCTGTGTAGGGAAGCTGCGATGGCAAAACCGCTGGGATGTTCGGTGAAGCTATGATGGCTAAAACATGGGATGGTGTGGGTGCAGCTGTGATGGCTGGAACCCATAAGGCACAAGAGGGGGCTTCTGTGTTGGTGTGATGTTCACACTGGTGGTGAAACCTTAGTGGGTATGTTACAAGCTAGATGAGACCATTGACCAGCCTTGTAGTGATTTTCCTAGCACACACCTCAAAAGTGTGTAAAGGTGCTCATCAGTACAATGAGTATTTGCCTTTCCAAGGATAATCATGACTCATGGGGAACGTGTACAACCTCTACAGAGTGTAAAACTGTTATAACAATAGTGCTCATGGTCATGAGTGGCATGGACCCTCACATGATTAGTGGAAACCTGGGATGGGTTTTTGTTACGTCTTGGTTGGGTTGTGTTGAAGTGGGTTTTATTAGGTTGTGGGTCGGTCACGGTGAGACTCTGTGATGCAATCGATGCTAGTTCTTTGAGGAGATGAGTTCGTTACTTGTTTACTAGATTGGTTAAGGGCTAGGCTTTACCACTACTTTCTACGAGTCAAACCAAGGCCTAGCTTTCCTTGCTATTAGCCTCTATGTCATACTTTCCCCCATACTTGTGAGTAGGAACCATAAGTCTACTCAACTTGCCTGCATTACTGTTTAGATGGACTCGAGGAGTGGAGTCAAGATTTTCAGCCTGGTCCCAAAGATGTTAGGCAAGCCTCTCCATCGGTCAACGCTTGTGAAGGCTCATGCTACGCATAGTTTTCCGCTGCAGTGATGTATTTTCTTCAGACCCATGAGTCATTATGTAAGAGATAATTACTCTGTATTATTTAACATGGCACCTATTTATCATATTGTTGTTGTACGTGTGATTTGAACATCCTGGGCACATGTACGGAGGCTTCATTTCCGCCTTTTCGGAATGGGGTATGACATCGAGTATCTCAACCTAGGGATGGTAAATTAGGCCACAATGATGATGGAAGTAGAACCAACCCTGGAGAGTGAAATCCAGAAAAGACAACAAGAAGATGCCAAGCTGAAGGAAATATGCCAACTAATCAGACAACAAGACCAGCGATTTCATGGAAGACCCTCAAGGCACCTTATGGATAGGCAAGCAGATCTGCGTTCCAGACTTGAAACACATCCCAGATCTAATACTGACAGAAGCTCACAATTTAGCCTATTCAATTCACTCTGGTAGTACCAAGATGTATCACAACCCGAAGGCCAAATACTAGTGGTATGGAATGAAGCGAGACATTGCAGAATATGTTGCACTATGTGACACCTACCAAAGAGTAAAGATAGAACACTAGAAACCCAGAGGATTACTGCAACCCCTGAATATCGTGGAGTAGAAATGGGAGGAAATTGAGATGGTCTTCATCATCGGGTTAGCCCATACCCAGCCCAAGTATGACTCGATATGGGTCATAGTGAATCATCTAACAAAGGTCCCACACTTTATCCTGGTTAAGACGATGTACTCCAGAGCAAAGCTTGCAAAATTTTATGTCTTGGATCGTTTGCCTGCATGGCATCCTAATGAAGATCGTGTCAGGCATAGGCACCCAGTTTACCTCCAAAGTTTGGGGGAAACTGCATGGGTCAATGGACACCAAGTTGAACTTTTTCTTAGCCTATCAACCTCAAATGAATGGACAAATAGAAAGGATGACTCAGATATTAGAAGATATGTTGAGGGCTTGTGCCTTGAAGTACGGTAAATGTTGGGATAAGAGCCTACCCTATACGGAGTTCTCCTATAACATCAGCTACCAAGCTAGCATCAAAATGGCCTTGTATGAAGCACTATATGGATGATAGTGCAGAACCCTGCTATTTTGGAGTCAAGCTGGCAAAAGCCAAGTATTTGGACCTGCAGTGCTTATCAATGCCAGAAAGCAAGTCTGGATGGTTCAAGAAAGGGTCACCATATCACGCGACTCATCGCACGATAGGGCAAATGCGTGACCCCCGTCATCTTCCTCCTGCGTCGGGTCTTCTTTGTCATCCTCGCCATGCGCTGCCCCACCTCCATAGCCTCCATCGACTCTGGCCTTGCCCGCCTCACCTCCTTCCTCACCGCGCACCGTCCCTCCCGTTCTGCCCGCCGCCCGCGGCTAAGGCGGCGCCACCACCGGCCCACCACTGGTCCCCCGCTGCACCCACCCGACCTCCTCTAAACCACTGGCGATGAATGCCCTGAGGACCCCAACCCCTAACCGTGACCCACAGGCGCTGCCGCCACCACCGACGCTAATCCGCCGCCTAGTGTGGCGGCGGTGCACCTGCCACCACGCGCCACCGCGTGCACCACTATGGCTCCGCCACCACCTCCATCTCCAGTGTCCCCTCTCCCTCCACCTTCCCCCCACAAAGAAATCCAAAACTCTGACATGCAGAACACAGATTCTTGCCGTGGTCGGACCGGTAGAGTTTCGGACACGCGCGAGGAAGAAATGAAGGTTAATGGGTTGGGCCAGCGCGCCGAGGGTCACGCAGTCGCGCCCCCGTGCGATCAGTCATCCAGAAGAGATTCTGTTTAGGAAAGCCCAAAGGTAGCCCAATCGAGGTAGAAAAGCTACGCGATATGAGGAGAAGGGTTTTATCATTTGAAATTGGAGACTACGTGTACCTTAAGGTCTCACCCATGAGAGGTATCTAATGATTCACGGTCAAAGGGAAACTACCACTGAGATATGGTGGACCCTTCAAGATAGTGGACCGTAAGGGAGAAGTAGCCTACCATCTTGAACTACCTTCCTAACTCTCAAACATACACGGTGTAATACATGTATCCCAGTTGAGGAAGTGTCTACGAGTACCAGAAGAACAACTACCATTGGAAGATCTGGATCTCAGAGGTGATCTGACATACAATGAGAAACTTGTCAGAATTTTGGATACTGAAGAGCGAGTAACTCAGAACAAGGTTATCAAGATGTGCAAGGTCCAGTGGAGGCATCACACTTAGGATAAAGCTACGTGGCAACATGAAGAAGAACACAGAGCACATTACCCAGAGTTGTTCCCAAGCGACTTCGAATCTCAAGGGCGGGATTTTTTTAATGGGGGTAGATTTGTTACATCGACTTTTTGCAAGTATAAAATTTTGCCAATTACAGTAGCATTAGGTTGCATTTCCAACTGTATTAAAAAAGAAAATCCATTTTCTAACAAATGCCTTAAGGTTGCATTGCTTGGCATAGCATAGCATATTCTATGCTCCAAAAATCCTAGAGAACTGTAGAAGCAGCTAGGAAAAATCCCGAAGTTGATCCGAATTCAAATTCCCATTTTAATCCAAATTCCAACTGTTGAATCAATTCTGAAAATGAATTAGAAATTCAGAAAAATCATTCCTTGAATCTAGCTCTAACCAGCCGACCGGCCCAGTCTGCCACCCTGGCCTCAGCTCACATCATGCCCCGGCGCAGCTCGGCCTAGCCGCCGAAGCCACCTAGCACCAAAGCCGCCATCGCCTCGTGGTTGTGTCCCGTGCAAAAAGATGCCACCGCCTCACCCCACTTCCAAGCAAGCCCCACCTATCAGCGAGTTGCATCCGGCTACCTCCGCTCACACGTTCCATAGCCCCCCACCCCCGACACAGATTCTGAGCATTGATTGGGAATGGTTGTTTTGATCCTGCCCCTCCAAGCTCCTATAAAAGGCCCTCGCCACTGCCAGCTTCCACTACACCTCCACTGCCGCCTCACCCTCATTTTCCAATGCTTTAGAGCCCTCTCCATGAAGTTCTTCCACCGTCACCTCGCCGCCAGTCCGACCTCAGTAAGGCCTCCATTGGCTTCACTGACCTCCCCTCTCCCTCCTCAACCACCGGCGAGCTACAAGAACACCACACCTCTACTCCGGTGAGCCCGGCGCTGCACATTCATCCCCATTCACCATAGTCGTCCAATCCAAACCCACCGACCCAAATTAGATCCAAGATGAAGGGTTATGGACCCGGTACCTTGACCGATATATGGAATCGTGGACCTGGTCCATGACCTTTTCTAGTTTAAAAATAAATCCCAAAATTTTGTAAACCTTGCCATTTTGGAAATCAGCCCCCACCACTTCCCAGAAATCAACCCGTCGTCCAGATTTTTCCAAAGAAGCCCGTGAAATTTTTAAAATAATTCTAGAAGGCCCCAGCCCTCCGAATTTGTAGAATAACCCCTTGGTTTGACCCAAAATCAAATTCCAATTCAACCAAACCCCAGTAATCTTGCAAATAAGCCTCCACAGTCTCCAAAAACCAGCAATTTACACCCAGAACTTCATTTATCCATATCTTTTCAACCATAGCTCTAAATTCTGCCATTGTTGTGCCAAAATCCTCAGAATTTCATTCTCTTCTCTTTCATTTAGTCATATACACTATGTTTGCTGCATTTTGTTGATTGTGTGCTTGTGTGCCCCCAAGATCAACAAGGCAAGTGTCCTTGGCCATTTTACGCCAACCTTCTTACCTGTTATGTAGAACTAGAATGCATCAGTTGGAGTCAAACATGGGTGCACCTATGATAGGTTTGACTAGCATTGATTAATACCTTCATCCTTGGAAACCCCTGGTATGGTAGTCGTTTGGCTGGTAGCCTAGCACGGATTGGTCCTGGTAGGTACCTTAATTCTAAATAATCAATTGTTGTCACCCAATGTTGACGAAATGATAATCCCTTTTAGCAACATGAATCCTAGGTTGGTTTATCATCCCAAATCTATGAAGTGATTCATGGAGCGACCACTCATGATAATAGTACAACCATGAGCCTATATGGGTACGACTTGTCTTAGTATGTGGTAGAGGTTAGTCTTGGCATACCAACCGGTGGTGTGGATTGAGTTGGACTCTTGGGATCCGCCTGGATGGTGGTGTCTAGGGAGAAGAGTCAGGCTCTTGCGAACCATAAGACACAAGACGGGGCTTCTGATGGGGAGAAGAGTCAGACTTTTGCTCATACTGGCAGTGGAACCTCATAGGGTACGCGCAAGCTAGATTAAGCCATCGAAAAGTCACATAGTGATCTCTTGGCCACACACCAAAGAAAGTGTAATCATGGTGGAAGGGAGATTTCCTAGTCACTGACAGGTGATGAAATCACTATTCATGGGGAATGTGTACAACCTCCACAGAGTGTAAATTGTCTTGCCAGCCATGCTCATGATCATGAGCGGCTTGGACACTCACTTGATTAGATGGTTATTAATTGGATTTTGGATAGTAATGCAGGTGGTATTGGAATGGTTTGGTCGATCACAGAGGGGCTGTGATGAGATGTGGTTACCTTAAGAATTGCCCCTTAAAGCTGAAACTTGATAACTAATTAGGTTCATTAGGGTTTATGTTATTCACCACTGCTTTCTACTAAATGAATGTGTATCTATTCCTTATTTGTCCTACATGTCTCATGGTTTTCCCCTACTTGCTGAGTACCAACCATAAGCGTACTCAGACATGTCATATCATTGATTAGATGGAATAGAGGGCTATTAACAAATCTAGGAGCTGGAGCAGTATGTGTAGGAAGAAGCTTAGGCTGGCTTTTCCCTCAGTCGAGCCTGTGGAAGCCCACGAGAAGAATAATCCACTGTTGTTTGTCTTTGAGACCTACATGTCATTTTTGTAAGAGATAATACTCAGTTTATTCGTAAATCATGATATTGCTACGGTTTTACCATAATGAGTTATTATATGTGTGAAGAAACTTGTTGGGCACACATACGGGTGCTTTGGTTCTGTCCCTTAGAATCGGGGTATGACAGCATGTTTTGATGAAGACTCGACACCGACACTCAATACGGAGTCTCGGGCTGGCCAACACCCGATGCTCTACATGAGATTGCCATGGCAGGAATCAGTGACTTGATGTTTCACTGAAGCTCGAAATACGTGAGATGAAGCTATTCAAAGCCTGCAAGGAGTCAGAAAATGGTCAGCTTTAAAACTTTAGAAAAGATAACTAATTGAATTGGCTTACCACATGGCGAATCATCTGGATATGGAAGGTGGACACCTGGTCAAGAGTCAGCCAGTCATTTGTACTATAGAATATCTCCCCATGTAGCCTGGACCGCTTGGTCGTCTTGAGGTGGTGGCTTGATTCGCAGGTGGGGTCGTGGATTACATTGTATTCCAACCTGGGGTGAACCTGCTTCTTCAAAGGGGCGACTTGGTGGGCTAGCAATTGGTAGCCACACTAACTCCTGTCAACCCGATTCTTGCTAACCTTTTTGGCTAGGGTTAGCACCTCAAGCATTTTGACAGCAGTAGGCTCTTTCATCCACGAACCCTCAAACTCAGGAAACTGACCCACAAATGAAGGAAGACTCACAAATGAAGGAAGGCTCAGCTCATGGTTCTCATAGTAGAACCACTGAGTGTGCCACCCTTTCAAGTATGTTTTGAGGGTAGATAGAGGAAATCATGGTTTGCGCAAGCCTGGAGGCTGACTCCGCCAATTACTTGGCGCTTAGCGGCACTTGGCTGGTATTTCAGGAAGAAGTAATACTTGAAGAGGGTGAAATGGGGTGAGATCCTGAGATAACATCGCATAGATGAGCAAAGACAATTATTTGGAGGACATAATTAGGGTTTAGATGGATGAGCTCCATTTTGAAGTAATTAGTCGTGGAAGAAATCACAGCTAGGTCTTCCAAATTCCCGTTGGAAGAAGGCTTTCGATACCACAATTTCTTAGGTGCTGGGAGTGGGGATGTCCTCACCCTTGGTTGGCCACCATTGGAGAATGGCTCGCAGTGGCACGAGGTGATCCTTGATGAGTTTGAGGATTTCTTCTTCGTCAACAGAGGTCTTTAACATCTCAGGGCACCAAGCGGCCATGGATGTAAGGATGATGAATGGTGAGAGAAAGGAGAAGAGACCTAAGCGGCGATGAGAGCTAGAGCAATGACAGTGATACTCGAATGGAAGTGAAGCACACTTAAAAGAGCATGACGCGTTGAATCCCAACAGTTAGCTCTAATGCACCGTGTGTTTAGTGTGCTATGTTCTAGATTCTAGGGAAGTCTTTTCAAGTTCCAACTGATGTTAACTGGTTCAGGCTATGGTCAATGTTCAGGACAAATTTGATGATGAAATTTAGACACGGACGATGGCATTGACCACTATCGTA
>VSTD030000131.1:0-19113 GCA_008808055.3 Sporobolus alterniflorus | reverse complement strand
GATCTCATGTGCAAGATAATGGCTTGACCCCGTGGTCCCATGCGGCGATGGCATGAAGGACGAAGACCACGATGAGTCTTGCGATCCATTATCACCGGAGCGTGAACCAGGGCCTCGGCTAGACGGGCCAGATGAGAGCGCTCGCTTCACTCCACTCAACAACTTCTTCATCGTACACAACACTTGTAACAACAACACACAATAAGAAGTACCTAGGACCCTAGATGTTAGCGTTCGCATTAGCTGAATGGGTGGAAGGAAACAATAGGTTGTTTAGAGAGATTTCAAGTGATGAATCTAGCAAGGACACCTCCTTGACTCAACTTTAACACTAAAACTCTCACACTAACTTAAAAAAGCTAAGAACTTGGAGAAGGATTCAGGAAATTTGAGGTTGCTTGTGAGCTTGTGGGATGAAGGAGGAGTCTCCCTTTGGCAAACCTTTTATAGGGGAGCCAAGGGGTCGTCGGCCGGCCAAGTATGGTGGCCGAGCGGCCAGCCCATGTGGCCAAGGCCCCTCCATTCTGTCCCAAAGGTGTGGTGGTCGAGCTAAAGGGGGAGATAGTGCAGGGGAAGGAGTAAAGAAGGGAGAAGGTGGTCGACTGGCCATGAATCTTTGGCTGACCGACCAAGCTTAGCCTCCACTCAATCCCTAGTTTCATCCTCCACTTCATCTTGCTCCTATCATGCTCACTCCACTGACCAAAAGCATCAAAAGCAAAGCCAATTCCTTTCACCTTTTTCCAGAGTTCTTTTTATTTATTTATTTTTGAAATTGTTAGATTTTATATTATGCGGTGATGAAATAAACATGCTGTGAAAAAAGAAAAATAAAAATATGGTGGATGAAAGGGGGAGAAATAAAAATCAAATATGCAAATGATGGAAGAAGGGTGGAAAATGAAATGTGAGATAACTACCGGTTTATTCTCCCAGTGAGAGCGTCACATTGTAGGTCTGTGAGCAAGACTGTCTCCATACCTGAAGATTTATGTCGCCGGTGCGATTGGAGAACTTATCGCGGTAGGCATGGCATTCTTGACGTGTCGAGAAAATTTCATAGAAAAATTCTTGGCTGCACTGGGCTTCTTATCGGGTGTCATTGCATTCCGCTCTGGTCTCATTGTGACCATGACTTGGTTGCACTATTCGATACCCTTGGGTTTGAATGTGAATGTCTCCTCTTTCCCGGTGATGTTGAGCTTTACGATCCCAGATGCAACATCAATCGTGGCTCCGACGGTACTCAAGAATGGCCTCCCAAGAATGAGTGGTATGTAACGACAGACATCCATCTCGAGTACCAGAAAGTCCATAGATACGAAAGAATTCCTGATTCTCACCTGGATATCTTCTGCAATTCCCACGGGACAGCAGATCGATTGATCCGCTAGCTGTAGATGCATGGAAGTAGGGACCAAGGAATCATGATTTAGCTAATCATAGATTACCTATGGCATGGCGCTCACGCTTGCTCCAAAATCACAGAGAGCATGATCAAACTTGCCAATCAGACAAGAGATGGTTGGAACACCTGGGTCACCCATCTTATTAGGAAGACCATCAAGGATAGCAGCATTGCATCTTTCCGCAAACACGAGCCTGACCGTCTCATGTATTGGGCACTTCTGGTTGAGAATGTCCTTCAAATACCATGCATAAGTCAAGAGTTGCATGGTGTCCAGCATCGGAATGTGGACGTACATTCTCCAAATTACTTCCATGAAGTGGTTGAATTTTTCATCTTCCACAGGTTTCTTTGCTTGATGGGGGAACAATAGCAGGTGTGTATCACTGATGTCCATGGGCAAAGCTTACCAAGGTTTTCTTCTTGCTTCTCAGGCCTCGGTTCTACCTCAACCCCGGCCTCAGTTTTCTCTTCCTCTTTGACTGGATTAGTTGGACTTGTCTTCTTGGGTTTTGCTTTGTGTTCAGCCATTGTTTTCCTAGATCGAGTAATCACAGCCTTAACATTTTCCTTGATGGGGACAGCCGGTTGACTAGGGAATTCTCTGCCATTTCGATGTGGCAATGCTGCAGCCAACTGTGCTATCCGTGTCTCCAACACTTTGTTGAAGTTCAGCTGGTTCTAGACTGCCACAGCTGGAATTAATCCTTAGCTGATCCTGAACAATATCCTTGAGAGAAGGTTCACTTATGTTGAAGTTCTACCCCATAGCACCTTGTTGGTGGTCGTCGAACGGGAAACTGGGTTTGTTCCCCCAAGCATTGAAGCCTTGATTAGGACAAAAACCATTGTTGGAATTACCAACGAAGTTGACATCATGGGAGACCGTAGGGTAGTTGATGCCCATGTGGCCTTTCTCTCCACACTCTTCACATGTTACTCGGGCATTGATCATTTTGCGATGATTGAGGCCCGAGTTCTCAAGCATCTTCAAAAGAATATCAAAGTTGGTGGTGAGCATGACCACCTCTTCAAGCTGATCAACCTTGCGGGTGCGGGTCTGAGTGCGTTCCTCATCCCAGCTTTGGTTAGAGGCCATCTTTGCAACCAGTTTATGAGCTTCCTCAATACTGAGAGTGAAGAAAGAACCTCCAGCAGCATCATCTATATGCTCCTGGGCTGAGCGAATCAACTCATGATAGAAGCTTTGGATGATGAGCCACTCCTCCATGCTGTGATGGGAGCATGCGAAGATATAATCTTGTAGGCGTTCCCATGCCTAGGTGATGGTCTCATCCGTGAGTTGCTGAAACCCAGAGATCTTGTTCCGGAGTGCATTGATTTTGCCCCATGGAAAAAAACTTGGTGAGAACTGCATTAGAGCACTTCTCCTAGGTTGACACTGCCTCCTTATTGGAATAGAACCATTGTTTTGCCTTTCCTAACATTGAAAGTGGAAAGGGACGAAGACGTACCACAACTGGAGTCACTCCATGGATAGTGAATGTGCTGTAGATCTCCAAGAAGTGTTGAAGATGAGTGTTAGCATCCTCCGAGGCCTTGCTGCATAATGGGCTTTGCTACACCATGTTGATAAGAGCTAGTTTTAGTTCGAAGCTGCCATCTCTGATGTTCGTCTCCGGTCCAGTCCTGATATTGGCACTGGATGGAGCTGAGAAATTGTTGATGCATTTCCGGGCAGCCATCAGTGCAGGATCGTGTGGCGGTGGGGATCCCTAAAATTTGTCGACAATCTATCGAACGTGGGATCTAGAAGATCCTGGTGAAGAAAGCCTTGAGGGAGACTTCCATAGCAGAGATTCTGGATCTGAATGGTAATTAGCCGGCAAATTGAATCCGGTCATGCAACTCCTCGTGAAGACCATAAATAAACACTGGGTGGCAGATAAGTTTGTAAGACTAATAATACTAGTTAGAATTATCCCGTGTAATCTATAGACAAATAAAAGAAACTGGCTTCCTCCCTGGCAACGGCGCTAGTGATGCTTGTTGACGTTTGGTATGTAGCTCCGTAAGCACACAGAATTGTCAATATAGCACTTCACCAGTAGTATTCTGTAGGTATCATATTTATATTTTCCTAAGGGAGGAAGGATCTCTGTCATGTCTAAGACTAACACAGGGAGTAACTCCAACGAGTACTACTAGGCTATACAGAGTTATATTAACTGGGTTTAATGGACACACACACTAGTACTCTAGGTTCTACGGGTAAGCTAAGGTTCCACCTAGTCAAGAGACTCGAGAAGAGGGTCAACTCCTAAGGATCTTTTCTAGTCCTATCTGTCATAGCACGTTACCTAGGATTCCAAATCACCTGCTATGCTGCCTACTCTGCTTCGTGATCCCGGTGACTAATTAAATGTATCATGGCAAAGATTCCAGACAAGGGGATACAATAACCCAGGTTTGGCCGGCTTGCCATGACCTCAGTGTGGTGGATTACAGAGCCCTAATAGGGTTGTCACTCCTGTGGGTGCCACACTTTCATGCAAGGCGTGGAGCTTCACTGAATGATTTAAACCTGGACACCACGTTCGCGAGTAAAGCTAAATGTTTCCTCGTCAGCCGATGAAATACGAGGAAACACACCAATGTCGGTAGACCACTCGAGCTATGAGCAGCGATAGTAATCTATCGAGTCGGACAGATAACACATAGAGCAATAACAACAAACAAGAGGGACCAAGTGATAGTAACTACGCACACATCAAAGCTCATGACAAACAAGAACAAAACATATAAGAACTAGGACCCAAAGTCTATAAAGAAAGGTAAAGAAACAAGAACTTACCGATCTCCGAGACTACTTCCGAAGCTCGAGTGAAGACTCGACTTCAATTCCTGACAGGGCATCGCCTGTGCTACTACTACTAAACCAGAACCTTTACAAGTGGAGAACTACAAAATGAGTGTGGTGTGTCAAATTTCACCGTGAGGGGTTATTTATAGGGGTGAATGAGGCCTCCACCGACTTGGAGTGGTCGGTTTGGCGCCAGGTGGTGGCCGGCCGGGCGGAGTGGCCTCCACCAACTTTCTCCACCGACTTGGACTTCTCCTCCTCGTGTAGATGCGTGGCCCATCAAGGCTCAGGCCCAACCACCTCAAGCCCTGACCGACCGGCCAAGGAGTTGGGCCAGCTGGGCGGCCCCTGGGTCCACTCGGCCTGGGGTCTGGCCCACTTGATTCACGTGTCAAATACAGCTCCGTGGAGATGATGATTTTGACATTCGATCAACTTCACTTTACCATCCCTTGAAATGCTCTAATTTGGTACATAAGTTCCTGAAATCAAATAAACACTAAAATCGTAGAACTAGGTTAGTAGACAAGGTGAATACATGGTTATTCCATATATTTACTCGACATGTTGGCGCATGAAATTGATGTTTTGTGAGCGCCACCATGCCTGACCATCCCCGATCCTCCGCACCAGGTCTCCTACTCCTGCCACGATCCTCATTACTACACGCCATACCCCACCTATCACTTGCACACCACGAGACAAGCAAACACGATTCTCCAACAAGAAACAAAGATAAATGTAATACAATCAAAATGTCCTGGATTTGAATTCAAACCATGGCATGTAAATGACTCATCACAATCAAACCAAGGAATTGATCACTTGGTTTCTCATACCCTTCCATATTATCCTTGTATCCCCTTTTGTATTATATGTTACCGTTAGTGTGATATGCTTAGTTCTAGCTAACGGTAGAAGATGAGTGGTAGGTCCCACTCGCATGTAGGACCCTTTTTACCTCTAATGGTATTAAATTGGAAAATTTGGTGGAGAATTGGATAATGATTTAAATTTGAGATCGGGCAGGGCAACTAGGGGAAAGTGAAGTATCTTTGGATGGGAAGGACGGGAGTGGTTTGTGGTTATTCGATGCTCAAAGGTGGTAGCCCCCACTTGTGTCGATTGAGAACAGTTCATAGTGGAAGTTTGAGTGAGGACTTGATTTGTACTAACCGCATGCTGGCTTTATGGGATCCAGTAAACCGACGTAGCTCGATGATTATAGTGGTGGATGATACCTCACCATTCCTCTAGAGATGTTCAGTGATATAGTGTACAGGCCACCCACAGATAGCACAGTGTGTGGTATCACGTGGAAGACGTGCACATGGGAGAGGTGGGACCCGGTTTGACCCTATTATGTTGTTGTGAAATGTTGCCATATGTGGTCTGTCCGTGGGCACGCGTATGTCGTGTTGGTCAGGTTTATACCCCTATAGGGTTTGTTATTGATTTGGATATCTGCGACACTCGATATGAGTAATAGGTTGTTCACTGCCCCACTCGTATAAATGCATGTTTCATATGGTGATAGATTAAAATTGGATAATGAATGATGATGATTTTTATTATTGATGTTGTATTTACTTTACAGTTATGCTTGTTTACTTGAGTGTTCTAGCTTCAGGTTGCACACCTTTATTCATGTATAATTAATATGGCTAAAATGTTTAAAGTAAAATATTGAAAGTAAGGATCTACCTTTAGTTGCTGCTTCTGATGAGTTTGATAAACCCTTTGTAGTCTTGCATGTCTAGGAGTCAGCTCTTTGTGGCCACCTTTATCGGGTCAGTCTTACTAAGTATTAGTTGCTTAGGCTTTGCCTTGTTTGATCTAACTGTGTGCAGGTAGTTCTTCTCTTTCTTCTGGTGATGCCGATGGTGGCTACTAGTGGGAGGTCCAGACTCCTGATGGTTGTACCCCGTAGACATTGGCCGCTTCTAAGGGAGGAATCTTAGGGCAAGATGTTGCCCTTGTTTCGTCGAGAGATCGCTTTCACGTTATCATTTAATTTTTGTTGCAAAAACTCTAATGTATCGAATTTGAACTTTAAATTGCAATATTTTAACTTTCAGAGCATTTAAATCAGCTTGTATGTGTGTGCACTTGTGTATTCTTGCTTCATCAAGAATCATTCGAGATGATCCTGGCACCTAACTTGTCTTATCAGATGGGGGTGTCACAATTAGCATCCAGCAATAGATAACTCATTTTTCTAATAAAATGGATCAAATCATTCACCTCTACAATCATAGAATGCATCATAACAGTAAGAGGTACTTGTATATTACCAAACTCTGACATTCTTGGATCTGATTGCTTAACCTCCACCAACACCATTGATTGTCATTGGTCTTGATCAGCTCTTCATCATAACAGTAAGAGCTAGATGTGTATTACCAAACTTTGACATTCTTGGATCTGATTTATTAACCTCCACCAACACCATCCATTGTCATTGGTCTTGATCAGCTCTTTGTCAGATTTGTCCATATTTTTGAAGAAAGAATAGGGCATTAAGTTGATAATTGCTCACCCATCAACAAGCATCCAAGAGATAGGTGTGCCATCGTGATGCCCCCTAATAAACATGGGTTTCCAATGGTTCTATGAATACTTGGACTTTTTGAATGCAACAGCTCACCGGGGGGGGGGGGGGCAAAGTCCATTTTAGGAACCTCATCATCACCTATAAGAGAATAGTCTATGGTAGATGGATAAATAACTTTAATATCCATGTTCTCCCTAGTGATGGCTCATAATCAAGCATCACCTCCTCGTCGTCCTCAAGCACTAGAACCCTAGAAATATCGGGCAAAGTCATCAAAGAAGGGACTTCTTTCTCTGTAGAAGCCTCTGCGACTGATCTGACCAGTGTATTCGATCGGTCTAGCCAGTCAGGGTCGACCTCTAGATTGACTGGTTTGACAAGCTGGTGTCTGTGTAGCACCCTGTGTTACAGAAACTCTAATCATGTTCCTTAATCCTTAATTAAATCCTATTATGATCGCTAATCAAAACACCCAAGTTTAAAGGCTAATTTCAAATTCAAATTAGTGGGAAATCGATCCAAACAAGAGCTTCCAAAGAAACTTCAAAAATTTCCATAACAATACACCATAGAAATATTTTTAAATGCAACTAGGTGTAACAAGATATTTTTGGGCCAAGTTTCATATTTTCCCAAAACCTCTAGGTATTTTAATTTAAATCCTTAAAGGTTTAAACAACTTTTGTCTTCATTGAATTTTAATTCAAATCTGGGAATGTTGCAATAACAAAAGTTGTTCCTCATTTCAAACCCTATAACCCAGTATTTTTATTCAAAATTTTTGAGCTAAGAAAGTTCCTTTTTTTATCAAGACCAGTTTGAATAGAATTTGAACTTTCAAAAATTATTTAAACCGCACAGGCCCTCCTATTAGCTTCTTCCCTCGCTCCACTCCAGGCACTAGCACATGTAATAGCACACCGCGCCACTGCCATCCAGGCCCACCTATCAGGGGCCCTTTCCCCTGCTCCGCGTCATCCCGCACGTTGTGCTGCCCGCCTCCACCGCACCAGCGCCACAGTCACGCCACCTACCATGGGGTTGGGGCCCCGTCACCATTTTCTTTCCCCGTGCGAGCTCTTTCTGTAACACCCCCCTCATAAAAACACGGGTTGCTAACCATGATCATGTCGAAGGATTCTTGATGAAGCAAGAATACACAAGTACACACATACAAATGATAAATTAGGTGCTCTGAATACAAAATATTACAATTTTGGTTCAAGTTTTGATACAACAGATTTTTGCAGTGGAAAATTACATATAGATGTGGAAGCGAAACACACAATGATACAAGGGTAACACCTTGCCCTAATATACCACCCTTAGAAGCGGTCAACGCCTATGGTATCTCCCAGTATGGTCCAACCGTTGAGTCTGGACCTCTCACTGGTATCCACCCTCGACATCATCAGAAGGGAGAGAAGAACTATCTGCACACAGTTAGATTAACAAGGCAAAGCCTGAGCAACTAAAGCTCAGCAAGACTGACCTGTCAACATGCTCATAAATAGCTGACTCTTAGACATGCAAGGCACTAAGGTTTGACGGGCTAAGGACACAACAACTAGCAGTTGATCCTTAATTTCATTATTTAGCCATTTTAATTAAACCAGGTATTATGTTTGCACCTATAACTATAACATGCATAAACAAGCAGAACATCAAAAAATAGTCAACGTCATAAGTAAAGTAATACACTAATCATCATGATAAACATAACCATAATCATACTCATCCGATAACCATCAATAGTACACCAGACATACTACGAGATGACAGCAACAGACAAGCGGTCACTCATATCTGAGAGTGTCACGGTGATTCGAATCGATATACACCATGTACAGGAAGAACCTGACTGACACATCGTACACGTGGCCCCTGGGGTCTCACATATGACATCCATTTGTGAAGTCCCTACTAAGTTGAAATCGAGCCTCTACTCCCAGGATGAAGTATTGACTCCCAGCGATGCTCGGCCCAATCGTTACCCTGGGCTGCCTCATTCTCCCTCCAATAAACCACCTTGAAGTAGGGAGGGATGGTTCGACAAAGTAGTTACCGGTCTACTAGGTTTACCGGATCCCATAAACCCTGACAAGTGGTCAGTACAAATTAAAGCTTGCCATCGGGACCAAAATGACGCGGTCCTTAATTGACACAGGAGGGGGCTACCACCTTGGCACCTTGAAATAGACACGACCCTCTTCCCGCCCTTCCCTTCTGAGTGATCCACTTTCCCCTAGTTGCCCCGTCCGTTCACATCCACAATCAAGCATGAACATAAACCTCTACTCATCATATCTATGATATCTTTCTAGTTCATGGAATAAAAATCCTACATGGGACCTACCACTTGACTTCTACCTATGGTTATCAACTAAGCATATCACATCTAGTCGTAGAAAGTAATACATTTACAACAAGGATAATATACGGAAGGGTACTATCATACAACCTATCACCATCATCCAAGAACCTTATGGGTAATGTGCAATCAACACACACATAGATAAATAAAGCAAGACACAATATTGCATGCTATATGTACTATATGCATCGGGGCTTGTCTTGCTCAAACAAAAAAAGTTAGCATCTGTGACACTCCACGAGGTTATCCCCCAAGCTCCGCTGCAACAATCTTCTTCTCTTGTGAAAACCTCCTGCGATGACAGGTCTACATGCAAGGACATGCACGTGTTATTAATTTAATTAAGCTTTATTTAAGAATCGAAGGAAATAGACCCAAAATAGAGGCTACTATTCTATTCAACATATTTGATGGATGGAGATTGAAATTAGGAATACAACAGAACTGATTTCATGAATTTTCGACAAGTATTGAATTTGATACGAATTTTGGAAGTTTGAATCAGTTTAAACAATTCTGAAAATGGAATGGGTTTAAACCAAATTCTGGCGCATGGGCCAAAACCGGCCTTGCGGCCCAGCTCACGCAGTGAGGCCGGCCTAGCCAAACAGCGCACACGGAGTGGCCTTGCACGACCCACGTGGCATCGGGCCAACCCATGAGGGGCCTGCGGCCACGCGCGGCCAGAGCACGCTCTGGCATTGCTCCGGCACGTGGTGCACACGCATGGTTCCCAACGTGGTCGGCAGTGAGCACCCGGTGGCCGGCTAGTGAGAACGAGCTCACATAGGGCCTAACGGACACACAGTGCGACAGCGCGGCAATACCTTGAGGGTTGGTCCGCACCAGACAGGGGTGGTGGCGGAGAAGGGGCGGCGCTCACTGGTGTTCGAGGTGGCGTGGCCGCGATGGTCGACGGCAAGGTTGGGAGCTACTGTAGGGAGTCCTACACGCCGAGGAGGGTGTTAGGAAGCCACCGCTCCAAGCGAAAGAGGACGGTCACCAGAAAGGGATCTTGGCGGTGGCGCGGTAGTGTTCCGTCGAAGAAGGAGCGGGTCTGGCGACTCCTAGAGCTTCTCTGAGACATTGTGGTTCCTTAGGACCTGCACATGGAGACGGAAGAGTGGTGAGATGGCTTGGCGATGGCGAGCCACAGCGGAAATAGAGGATGGTCAGTGGCGGCGCTTACCAGAGGGAAAAATGCGGTGGCAAGGGGGTCGGACAAGTGGCACAACACCCCTATTTATAGGCGTGCACACAAAGGGCAAAAGGGTGGTTGGCATAGATTGACACGTAGTCGGGCGCTGCGATGAGCGCCACTGGCGTGTTTGTGCTGCTGGCGAGGCATGCGCGGAGAGGCTGAGGTGGGTGGTGCTTGGGAGGCTGAGTTGGTCAAGGCGAGTTTGTCCATTGTGACTTGTCTGAGCGGGGTGTACGAGGCTGTAGCGGCAACCGGCCAATGGCACGGCGTGGCCGTGGCAGAGCAGCAGGTGCACGCAGTTGGCTAGGGTGCATGACTGGGGATGCTCATGCCAAAGGTGAGCGCGGGCAGGTGCCAGACTGAGCGGCCAACGGAAGGGCGCAGCGGCACGCTGTCTAGACAGGGCGCCGACTGGATTCCTGCTGGCGCACGTGGACCGGAGCACAGCGGCGATTGGGGAAAATGGGCGGTAGTGATGCACTGTTCCATGAGACAGTGGGAGAGAGGGGGAGACAGGCCACTGCCATGTGGACCAGAAAGTGGGGAGCGGGTCAGATCGGGTAGCCGGGTCGGGTTCACGGGTTCGGCCCGGTAAGGATTACAAATTTGATTCTGGATTTCGATTAATCCTTTCCAATGCCACAGAAAAGGAACTAAATTGGGGAAAATAGTTAGTGATCTCAAACAAATATGAAAAATTGCAAGGTAGATTGGACCATCTGGAGCAACTTTCATGCTGATCACTTGAGCTAGATCGCAACGGATTTTGATTTAAAAATCAAAAACAGATCAAGACTGAATTTGATTTGAATTCAATGGAAATTCGAGAATTTGATTGAATTCAATGCTTGACCAAGGTGATTAGTGTACACATGAAGTGTTTAGACTTACGGGATGCTAGAGCCCCTCCCGCTTATAGAAATCTCATCCCGAGATTTAGGGTGAGGAGAATTCAAGGAGTAAGAATCAATGCAGGGTAGCTCGATCGAGAATAGGAAGGTTGACATAGCTGGAGTGAAGGAATCTCTTGATCTGCTTATCCTTCACCTAGACCAGCTACAGAAGTAGATATGATGCCCTGCTCATAAGGTCGAGAGGGAAACATCTTCTGATGGTGGAATCTTTGAGGCAGAGATGAGCTTCAGTGCATAGTTAGAGATAACACACACTCGATTGGCCAAGAGAAGGCGATAGGTACATGAGAATCAATGCCATCATCCATGACGTGTTGGAACAAGGGGAAAATCTTTGCAAAAATCCCAAGGGCGTGCCCTGATGGTGATCAGAGGTAGAAACATACTTGGTCGGGCTGGGTACACACTGGCAATGCCATGCCATGTAGCTAGAACATGGAATGAACAAGGCTATGATTGCTTTGGTTGGGCCTCAGGAATATCAACAATTTTAGGTTTGGATGTGACTAGTTGCAGCAATGAGAATCCAAGCATAACACCTTTCTTTCTGGTTGCGCACATCGAGTAATAGACCATCCGTTCCAAACGGATAGTATAATTTGGTTATTCT
The DNA here is from genome assembly GCA_008808055.3 of Sporobolus alterniflorus. NCBI lineage: Eukaryota > Viridiplantae > Streptophyta > Magnoliopsida > Poales > Poaceae > Sporobolus > Sporobolus alterniflorus. Next base: position 7,228 of record VSTD030000131.1, on the reverse strand, counting down.
GCCACTCCATTAGGAACTAACACTCTCCGTCTTGCAAGTCTTGACTTGAGAAGTGCCTGGGCAAACCATCACAATTCAAGGCAAGGTTGCAATCTGGACAGCTTGTCAACCAGTCAAAGGTGAACCAACGGTCGATTCTCCCGCACAAGCGTAAGGCACAACTTGTAAGGAAATCATGGAAGGGCTCGCTCATGTTGCGATGATGTCTCTTCATGCTGAGAGCAGACACGCTTAAGAAAAGAGGCAAAAGGACTAGGATACGCAAGGGTGGTCTCACCAACAGAGTGATTGACTTAGCGAAGTCATCGAAAGGAGAGAGACACGAAGGTGTGCCACCCGATGGACCAAAGGAGCATAAACGGCAATGGGAATCAAATGGATGAAGTTTGATATGGGCTTCAAGGACATAAATAATTGGGTAGCGACCGATGGAATGATCATTGGTGATAAGGTTATCAAGGATATAATGATGACAGTATTGTAGATCTACACTCTTGCTCAAGGTTAAAATGCACTGGTGAGTTGATGCTTATGTGATGATGCATTGCATGATGTTGCGATGTTCATGGTATGGTGCAATGCAACATGAGATGATGAAATGCACCAGTTTTATGGTACTAGTTCACTTAACACATGATCCATGTTGTCAAATTTAGAAGACTGAGCAATAATGCACTGAGCAATAATGCACGACAAAGGAAATCATTCATAGGATCGACTTACTCAAGGCGGTAAGTCAACAAGGTATCAAACAAGGGCAACCTGATAAGATTTAGCAATAATGAACTGATAGCTATACAAAGGTGTAGGTCCGCAAGGTAGGCCTGATGATTCTTGATCAAAGATTTATGAGAAGATTAGACATGACCAAGATGGAGTTGGTCCAAGAAAGGGATAGCAATCTCGATCATATCATGAGATCCAAGGGTAGATGAGAGGGATCTACACAGAGGGCATGTAGCTTACTGAAGGAAGGATGAAGGTATGCCTTGGTGCGGTGGGTCGACGTCATCCTATGGAAGAAGAACTTTCGATGCCCATAGACAAGATCTTATGGCCGGCTCTTCAACCACAATGATAAATCAAACATAGACGCAACCTTCTGAAGCGTCATGGCAAGTGACGAAGTGTTGACGTCAAATCTGATTTGATCGCAAGTAGCAGTCAGAAAACACAAAAATGGTACTGTTGTGGCTGGATTCTAACCATGAGTCGAATAACAAAGATATACAATACTTCCTCTTCTTTCCAACGGGTATTCACGGGCTCTTATACGATCAATGGTTCAGGGGATATGCTTTCTCGAAGTTGATGAATGCTACTGGAATTCTGCGCTGGATAGATTAGAGGGAAATGATTATTTCCCAGAAACGCGTAGATGTCCTTCTCAGCTTTCCAACGAATATTTGCGCTCCTTGCTTTGAGAAATAGAGTGAGAGCTATCTGCAAGACGAACAAGGTGCAACTTGTAGTAGCAATTGGAAAACAAGAATCAAACATTGAACACAGAGGGATTGGTTCGAGCACAGAACAACAATGACAATTGAAAGGAAAGGGGATGCTTCACGATCATTTCTGATCAGGTTGCACGCGGAAGTCAGAACGAAGAACATTGGAGCTATGGAGTTTTTCCTATAGTAACAACCAATGGCAAGGAAAGGCTGGATCAAACAGATATGATGATCTAAAAAATCTTCTCCGATGAAGAATGCTCTTTGAATTTGGTTCAGGACTAGGAAGCTTGATTTCCTGAGTATTTAAACTCGGATCAGAGGTTAAAGGTGATGAATGGAAAATGGACAGCTCAGAGATCAAGATTAATATTTTTAGCTTGTTATTAGGTTCAACCATTCTACATGCAATAAAAGGAGTAACCCACTATTGCAGGCTACACACAGTCGGTGGTAAAAGCGCGCTCAACAAACGTATTCTAGTGAATTAACGTGAGTTAGTGTATCTACCGAAGATGGATCACAATAATCATAAATCTTCACATATGCCCACAATGGACCAGCACCGAAGCGCCCAACCATGCCCATAAAGGACCAGTACCGAAATACCCACTCATGCCTAGACTACTCATAAACAAGAAAATAAGGCATAAATGACAAAATAAACATACGCTACCCTAATAGTTGTAAAAAAATTCACCAATAACAAAATAGGCTTCATAAACAATAAAATAAGCTGAAATAATCCCAAAAATCACATGATACCTTTGTCAGCATAATTCTGTAGTTGCATAATTTAAACACTGTTACCTTGCCACCTAAGAAGCTATTATAATCCTTATGTGGGCAGAACACATTCCTCACCGTCAAACGTTGTTGGTCATTTTTAAGGTTCGTTAGGATGCACTTAACTTTGACATTGCTCTTATACCAACTGTAACACCTCCATCGTAAAAAGATGGGTTATTAACCAGGATCTTATCAAAGAATTCTTGACAAAGCAAGAATACACAAGTAAAACATACAAATAATAAATTAAGTACTCTAAATATAAAATATTATAATTTTTGTTCAAGTTTTGATACAATAGACTTTTGCAGTGAAAAATTACATGTAGATGCGGAAGAGAAATACTCGATTATACAAGGGCAACATCTTGCCCAAAGATGCCGCCCTTAGAAGCGGTCAATGCCTACGAGGTCTCCCAGTATGGTCCAACCGTCGAGTCTGGACCTCTCACTGGTATCCGCCCTCGGCATCATCGGAAGGGAGAGAAGAACTACATACACACAATTAGATGAATAAGGGAAAGCCTGAGCAACTAAAGCTCAGCAAGACTGACCCGTTAACATGGTTATAAATAGCCGACTCCTAGATATGCGAGGCACTAAGGTTTGATGGGCTAAGGACATAGCAGCTAGCAGTTGATCCTTAATTTCATTATTTAGCCATTTTAGTTAAGTCAGGTATTTTGTTTGCACCTATAACTATAACATGCATAAACAAGCAGAAATTCAACAAAATAGTCAACGCCATAAGTAAAATAATACAGTAATCATCATTATAAACATAAACATAATCATATTCATCCTCTAACCATCAATAGTACAACAGACATACTATGAGGTGACAGCAACAGACAAGCGATCACTCATATTCGAGAGTGTCACAGTGATTCGAATCATTATACAAAATATAGGGGAAGAACCTGACCGACACGTCGTACGCGTGGCCTCCGGGGTCTGACGTACGACAACCATTTGCGAAGTCCCTACTAAGTCGAACTCGGGATCTCTGCTCCAGGGATGAAGTCTTGGCTCCTAGCGATGCCTAGCCCGGCCATCATCCTAGGCTGCCTCATTCTCCCTCCAACAAACCAACTTAAAGAACAGAGGTATGGTTCAACAAAGTAGTTACTGGGTTACTAGGTTTAATGGACCCCATAAAACCCGATAAGTGGTTAGTACAAATCAAAGCTTGCCATCGGAGCCAAAATGACACGGTTCTTAATTGACATAGGCGGGGGATATCACCTTGAAACCTCAGAATAGCCACGACCCTCTTCTTGCCCTTCCCTTTTGAGTGATCCACTTTCCCCTAGTTGCCCCACCCAGTCACATCCACAATCAAGCACGAACATAAACCTCTACTCATCATATCCAAGATATCCTTCTAGTTCATGGAATAAGGATCCTACATGGACCTACCACTTGACTTCTACTGATGGCTATCAACTAAGCACATCACATCTAGTCGTAAAAAGTAATACATCTACCACAAAGATAATATATGGAAGGGTACTACCATGCAACCTATCATCATCATCATCCAAGAACCTTATACATCATGCACAATCAACACATGCATAGATAAATAAAGCAAGACACAATATTGCATGCTATAGGTACTATATGCACCGGGTTTGCCTTGCTCCAAGGAAAAAAGTTAGCAACTGCGATGCTTTATGAGGTTGTCCCCCAAGCTCCACTGCAATAGCCTCCTCTCTTGCAAAAAACCCTCCTCTGACGACGGGCCTACATGTGTGGACATGCACGCGTTATTAATTTAATTAAGCTTTATTCAAGAATCGAAGGAAACAGACCCAAAACAGAGGCTACTGTTCTGTTCAACATTTTCCATGGAATCCAACAGAACTGATTTCATGAATTTTGGAAAAGTATTGAATTTGATATGAAGTTTGGAATTTTGAACCAGATTAAACAATTCTGGAAATGGAATGGGTTTAAACCCAATTCTAGCGCATGGGCCAAAACCGGCCTTGCGTGTGTGGCCTGGCCTTGCGCGGCCCACGCGGCATCGGGCCAGCCCACGAGGGGCATGCATCCACGTGCGGTCAGAGTGTGCTCTAGCATGCGGTGCGCGAGCACGGTCGCTAACATGGCACGGCCGATGGTGAGCACCCGATGGCTGGCCGGCGAGAATGAGCTCACCTAGGGCCTCACGGACACATAGCGTGCCAGCACAGCAACACATTGAGGGTTGGTCCGCACTAGACAGGGGTGGCGGCAGAAAAGGGGGCCGCTCACCGACGTTCAAGGTGGTGCGGCCACGGTGGTCGACGGTGAGGTCGAGACCTACTCTAGGGAGTCCTGCACGCCAAAGAGGGAGTTAGGAAGCTGCCACTACAAGAGAAAGAGGACGAGCAACACTTGGCGCATTGGCTCATTGGAAGGGGATCTTGGCGGCAGCGCGGCACCGGCGCGGTGGTGCTCAGTCAAAGGAGTGGGTCCAGTGGCTCCTAGAGCTTCTCTGAGACGCTGCAGTTGTTTAGGACCTGCGCATTGAGATAGAGGAGTGGTGAGATGGTTTTGCGATGGTGAGCCACAGTGGATGCAGAGGACGGCCGACGACGGTGCTTACCGGAGGGAGAAATGCGGCGGCAAGGGTGTCGAACAAGTGGCACAACACCATTTCTTTTAGGCGCGCACACAAGGGGCAAAAAGGTGGTTGGGGTGGATCGATGTATAGTCGGGCACCGCGACGAGCGCTAGTGGCACGCTCATGCTGCAGGCAAGGCACACGTGGAGAGGCTGAAGCGGGCGGTGCTTGGGAGGTCGAGCTGGTTGGGTCGAGTTTGTCCGTTGCAAGTTGTCTGAGCGGGGTGGATGAGGTTGCAGCGGCAACCGCCCAATGACACAACTCATCTGTGTGGCAGAGCGGTAGGCGCACACAGTCGGCCAGGGCACGTGATTGGGCGGCTCGCGCCAAAAGGTGAGCACGGGTAGATGTGGGCTAGGTGGCCAACTGAAGGGCACAACGGCGCACTGTTGGGATGTGGTGTCGGCGGGATTTCGGCTGGCACGCGTGGACTGGGCAGAGTGCGGCGGCGATTGGGGAAAATGGGCGGCAGTGACACGCAGCTCCACGCGGCAGAGGGAGAGAGAGAGAGATAGGCTGCTTTCATGTGGGCCAGAAGAGGAGAGCGGGTTGGATCAGGTAGCCGGGTTGAGTTCACGGGTTCGGCCGGTAAGGATTAGAAATCTGATTCTGGATTTTGATTAATCCTTTCCAATGCCCCAGAAAAGGAATTAAATTCAGGAAAATAGTTAGGGATCTTAAACAAATATGAAAAATTGCCCAAAAGAATTTGATTGAATTCAACGCTTGACCAAGGTGATTAGAGTGCAAATGAAGTGTTTTGACTTACGGGATGTTACACTCTCCACTTTGAAGCACCCGACCGCTCTCTCGTCCTCTGCCGCTACTAATTATCAACTTCTCGGTGCCGGAGCCCGCCACCTCTCGCCAGATTTTCTCTGAAGCACGGTCGTCGTCCCCATCTTCAGTGAGCAACACCCAACACTCCATTTCTTTGCAATTGATCGATGCCTCAGCCTCCCCTTCCCATCCCCGAGCTGCAGGAGCTCACCAAAGTTGTCACCGACCACCGCAAGGCCCTCACCATCATTGAATGCCACCAAATTTTCCCTGAACCTTAGCCTCGTTGTCAACCCACAGCTATGGTGAGCTTCCACTGCCCTAACCTTGCCTGGCGCCTTCCCCACAGCAAACTAATTCTCATGCTGTCAGAAATTCTACACCGCCTCCAGAGCGAGTGGTGCCGCACTATTTTCCTGCTGGGTTGGGCCGAGCGACGCAGTCCACTGCAACCTTTCAGCCAGGGGTGCGCCACGGGCCACTAGCTCGCGAGAGGTTAGCCTCTGGGCCAGAATCGGTCTAGTAGCCGGTTTGTGTTTTTAATCCTTTCAATTTTTGTTAACAGTTTAAATATTCGTAGAAATTTGTTCAACCTTTCAAAATTCATAGAAATTTGTAGAAACCTCATAAAAATACAAATTAATTTTTGTTAGAATCCTTGTGAGCCAATCTATGCAATGAACTTGACCATTCTATTATTTTCACAATATTTTCTCTGTATAAAATTCCTAGAAGCCAATGTTTACATAAATTATTTGCAAGTATACGTACATGCTAAAATCATAAAACTTTGCAAGCATATCCCCAAACTGCTCAATTGATTGTATAAATTAGATCAACCCTTTTTCCATACAAATTTATAGTTGTAATTTAATATCTTCTTTACAATCATTAAATCAATAGGAAATATCTTTTTTTCAGAAACAAACTCATTTTTGGCTTGGTAGCTCCTTTGAGTCTCCTGAACCTACATAAAATAGGAAATGTTCAGAAAGTACTCAATGCCTATTTTATTAAATGTTAAGTGCTTAACCTAATTGATAATCAATAGAAAACAAAGAGGAAAAATCTGAAATTACTTTATACAAGTTAAATATAAATATTATTGCTCATGTTGCTGCACCTTATATATTGTGAACACTTTACATGTTCATCATTTTAGTTGTCATTCATGTATGCATTCGATAGAAATCGAGCCTGCTAAGCCGAAACTGGAGCTGCAGGAGGAGCTAGCACAAACCGTGGCGTCCACTAACCTTGATCACTCCCAAGGCAAGCCTTGGTGCATCCCACCAATAGTACTTGCCTTTTATTTTGAATCACTACTTATTAATAAGCTTGATTTTGCATTAATTTCATAGGAATTGATTGATATTGTAGTTGCATTATGTTTAACATTCCATATTATCCATGGCTACCCATTTAGTGTATGTCGTTAGTAAATGATAGGCATAGTTGTAAGGTTCGGTAGAGATCGGGTGGCATGGAGGCCACTCGACTTCTAGGATGTTATACACTCAATTGCTAGAGGTTTAGGTTGTTGATGTTAACCTAAGACTGGATGGGACCATTAGGGGAAAGAGGCGGATTGTTCAGGG
>VSTD030000130.1:0-19127 GCA_008808055.3 Sporobolus alterniflorus | reverse complement strand
TCCTCTACCCATGCCCATGCACCAGTGCCCCGACAGCCGTTTTGTCCCCGTCCCATCGTGTGCACATCTATAAAAGGGCAGTCCCTACCTCTTGACCATCCTGTCGCCAGTCATTTTTGTTCGCTGGTAAGCTGTGCCGCCGCTACTCTGCTTCGGCTATCGCCGCGTGCTGTCGCCAACCCACCTCACCGCCTCCCATCCTCCTTGCATAGGCCATGGAGCACCACTGTGTCCCGGAGCTGCTCTAGGACCCACCGAAGCCCCATCTTGTTCATCGGAGCACCATCGCATCGGAGTTGCACCACTGCCGAGATCTCCTCTTCATTGAGCTACCACACCGGTGCCTCGTCGTCCTCTTTTTTGTGTGGTGGCGTGATCCTGAGATGGTCCTGGTCGTGCAACCCCCCTGGTGCTCCGTCGGACCTCGCCATCAACCATCACAGCTACGCCACCCCCAGATCACCGGTGAGCCGCCTTTCTCCGCCGATCTTCTCTCTCGGTGCGAATTCGAGCATAAAACCTTGCCGGGCCAGTGCGCCGTGAGCTGTAATGCTCGACGTGCATTGGCATCGTGCCCTCAGGCCGACCCAGTTGCAACCGGGCTATGATGCCGGTCGCGCATGGCCAGACCTGGCTGGGCCCCGGGCAGGCTGCCTTGCCACATGAGCTAGGCCACGTGTGCGCTTTCGTCTGAGTGGCCCTGGATGTAAATAAATTCCTTTATCTTTTCCAGGATTGTTTGAATTTTTTCAAACTTTAAAAATTCATATCTATTTGAATATCGATCCAAAATTCATGAAACCAATTCCATTGGATGTGTAATTTTGAGCTCTATCCAGGAAAAATGTCAAACAGAGCAGTAGCTTCTATTTTGGATATGTTTCCTTTAATTCTTGAATCAAACCCATTTAATTAATTGAACTCGCACGTCATTGCATGTACGACCCATCGTCATTGGCATCTTCCTGTTGGAGTAGGAGGCCGCGCTGGAGGAGCTTGGGGAATAGTAAACGCCAAGCACCATGGAGATTAACATTCCCTTTGAGCAAGGCAAGCCCCGGTGCATATAGTACCCATAGAATGCAAATGATGAGTCTTGTTTACTTTTCTATGCATGTGTTGCTTGTGCATTACGTGTAGGGTCTTGTATGGTGATTTGATAGGTTGCATGGTAGTACCCTTCCATGTGTACCCTTGTTGTAGATGCATTTATTTTTAATGAGTAGATGTGATATGCTTAGTTGATAGCCATCGGTAGAAGACGAGTGGTACATCCTACTCACATGCAGGACCTCTCTTTTATGAACTAGAAGGCTATCTTGGAAATGATGAGTAAATGTTTATGTTCATGTTGTTGGATGGTGTGACCGGGTGGGGCAATTAGGAGAAAGTGGATCACTCAGAGGGGAAGGGTGGGGAGCGGGCTGTGGCTATTCTGAGGTTCCAAGGTGATAGCCCCCACTTGTGTCGATTAAAGACAGCGTCATTTTGGCTCCTGTGGGTAAGCTTTGAGTTGTACTGACCGCATGTCGAGTTTTATGGGTCCCAGTAAACCTAGTAGGTTAGGAACTACTTTGTCGAACTGCACCTCGATGCTTTGAGGTGGTTTGTTGGAGGGAGAATGAGGCAGCTTAGGATGACGGCCGGGTTGAACGGTCGCTGGGAGCCAAGACTTCATCTCGGGAGCAGGGACCCTAATTTGACCTAGTAGGGACTTTGCAGACAGTTGTCATACGTGAGACCCGAGTGGCCGTGCGTACGACGTGTTTGTCAGGTTCTTTCCTTGGAGGGTGTACACCGATTCGAATCACCGTGACACTCTCGGATATGAGTGACCGCTTGCTCGTTGATGTCATCTCATAGTATGTTTTGATGGATGGTGGTTGGTTAAGAGGATTGTGGCTATGATTATCATGGGTATTACTATATTACTTTAATAATGTTGTTAATTAACTTGTTGATGCTTCCTTTATGCATGTTATAGCTTATAGATGCAAACCTAATATGTGGCTTAATTAAAATGGCTAAAATATTAAAAGTAAGGATTGATTGCTAGTCGTTGTGTTCTTAGCCCATCAAACCTTAATGCCTTGCATGTCTAGGATTCAACTATTTATGACCACGTTGATGGGTCAGTTTTGCTGAGCTTTAGTTGCTCAGGTTTTGCCTTGTTGATCTAACTTTGTGCATGTAGTTCTTCTCTCCATTCCGTTGATGCCGAGGGGTGGCTACCAGTGAGAGGTCCAGACTCGACGGTTGGACCCTGCACTGGGAGGCGCCATAGGCGTTGACCGCTGCTGAGGGTGACAACTTAGGGCAAGGTGTTTCCCTTGTATCATTGAGTGTATCATTTCCGCATCTACGTTTACTATTCCACTGTAAAACTCTGTTGTATCGAAACTTGAACCAAAATTGTAATATTTTATATTCAGAGCACTTAATTTATGGTTTGTAAGTGTGTACTTGTGTATTCTTGCTTTATCAAGAATTCTTCGACATGATCTTGGTTAACAACCCATCATTTTACAGTGAGGGTGTTATAGTTGATATCAGAGCAATATTGAAGTTAAGTGCACGCTAACGAACCTTAAAAATGACCAACAATGTTTTTATGGTGACGAATGTGTTCTGCCTACATAAGGACTATAGTAGCTTCTTAGGTGGCAAGCTAACAATGTTTAAATTATGCGACTACGAAATTGTCCTGGTAAAGGTATGAGGTTATTTTTGGGATTGTTTCGGATTATTTTGTTGTTTATAAAGCTTATTTTATTGTTAGTGAATTTTTGTAGAACTATTAGGGCTGCGAATGTTTATTTTGTTGTTTATGCCTTAATTTCTTATTTTTGATTAGTCTAGTCATGAGTGGGTACTTCAGTACTGGTCCTTTGTGGGCATGATTGGACACTTCGGTGCTGGTCCTTTATGGGCATGTTCAAAGATTGATGACTATTATGATCCATCTTTTGTAGGTACACTAACTCATGTTAATTCGCTAGAAAATGTGTGCTGGGCGCGCTTTTGCCATCGATTTCATGTAGCCTGCAATAGTGGGCTACTCTTTTTATTTTGTGAGGACGAATAGGATGAGCATTGCATGTTAAAATGATTGCATCTAATTAACAATATAAAAATGTAATCTTGATCCTTGAGTTATTCCAATTTATGATCATCACCTTTAACCTTTGTGAAATCTGAGTTTAAATACTCAAGAAAACAAGCTTCCAAGTGCTCAATCGATTCTAGAGAACATCCTTCATTGGAGAAGATCCCTGAACCATCATACCTGTCTAATCCAGCTTTTCTTTGCCGCTGGTCATTACCGTCAAGAAAAATTTCACAGCTCCAATGTTCCTCGTTCTGGGTTTTGCATGGAATCTGATTGGGAATGGTTGCAAATCACCCTCCTTTTCTTCGATTGGTTATCTTGGTTCTGTCCTCGAACTAAGTCTTCTTCCATCTTCAAAAACTCAATCTGTTTTCAGATTTCCGTCAAAAATTTCGCATCGTGCTATTTTCCAATGGACATAACCATTGCTCTAATTATCTGAGTGAGACCTGAAAATATTCGTCAGAAATCTGAGAAAGATGTCTACAAGTTTGGTGTTCAAAGCTTCCAGAGATTTCTTTTTGAATTACGGTAAAAAATTCAAAATATTTAGTTCCCTCCAAATCTGTCCAACTCAGAATTCCAGCAGCATTCGTCAACTTTTATAAAGTACAACTCCTGAACCATTGATCATATGAGGGTGTGTGAGTACCCATTGGAAAGCTGAGATAGTCCTCTATATCTTTAGTATTCAACTCTTGGTCAAAATCCAGCCACAATATTACCAGTTTTGTATTTTTTACTATTGCTCACGGTCAAGTCAGATTTGATATCAATACCAAAAATGATATTTCATGGTATTGTTGGCGGAGCCGAACCTCGCCACTTTCCACGATGCTCCAGAAGCTTACAATTGTGCTTTCCTTTTTTGCTGTGGTTGAAGAGTAGACTCTCAGATCTTGTTTATTGTTCTTGAAAGTTCTTCCTTGCATCATGGCGTCGATTCGCCTGAACAAATGCATCTTCCATCTTGCTCCAACCGCTGCATAGCTATGTCAATTGTCCTCACCTACCATCGAATCTTCTTATGTGATCGGCCTTCGATCGATAACCTGAACAAAATTTTCCATGATGATTAAGTCCCATTTCCGCAAAACTTTGAAGGAAAACTGTCACCCCTACCCTGCAGACCTGCATCATCAAGCAATTGTTGGTTCAATATTGCTACAACCTGCCAAGTTGCCCCTCGTCGATAACCTTGTGGTCATTAATTGCTTCCTCATCATTGAAGCCTATGGAGAACTTCGTCCATCGAACCCACCTCTTCATTTGTGCTCCTCTAGTCCATTGCGTGCCACGCCTCTGTGTCACTCTTCATCAATGACTTCGCCATGTCAACCACCCTGTTGGTAAGTCCACCCTCACTTGTCCATGGACCCAGTCCCTCTTTGCCTTGCGTGACAGCTCTTAGCATGCAGAGATGTCATCGTAAACAAGCCTTCCCCTGACTCCTTGTGCGGGAAAACTCAACTGCAAGTTCACTTTTGACTGGTTGCCAAGCTGTCTAGATTGCAATCTTATCTTGAATTGTGCCAGTTCACCCAGGATCTTCTCAAGTGAGGACTTGTAAGATGAAAATTGTCATTCCCATATGGAGTGGCAAGAGAACCAAATTATAATATTCTTTTAGAATGGATGGTGTATTACTCAAGGTACGCAACCGCAAAGAAAGGTGTTATGCTTGGATTCTCAAGATTGCAACTAGTCACATCCGAACCTGAAGACTGTTGATTTCCCAAGGCTCAACCAACGCAATCTTTACCGTGTCTATTCCAGCTGTATAGCATTGCCAGTGTGTACCCAACTCCAACAAAGTGTGTTTATGTCTTTGATCACCATCTCAGCACATTCTTGAGATTCCTTCCTTGTTCCATTGCGTCATGGATGTGGCTCTGATTCTCATGTACGCTTCGCTTTCTCCTGTCCAATTGTGTGCATGGCATTCCTGACCATGCACTGAAGCTCATCTTGACTCCAAAGTTCCCACCATTGGAAGGTGCTTCATCTTGACCTTGTGAGAAGGGCATCATGTATATTTCCATGGATCATCTACTAAAGGAGCTGCAGACCAAGAGATTCCTTCACTCCAGCTATCTCGACCTTTTGCTTCTCGATCGAGTTACCCTGTATCAATTCTTGCTCCCTAGATTCTCCTCACCCCTAAATCTCGGGATGAGATTTTTTGTAAGGGGGGAGGGCTGTAACATCCAAGGATTCAAATTCTTGTAATTGTACTCTACTCATGGATGTAACCAAATGTTCACATCAATTTGGGACAAATTCAATCAAATTCTATTCGAATTCAAAGATCAGATCTCAATTCTAATTTTATTTTGAACTCTGTTGACCTTTGGTCAAAGTGTCAAATAAAAAAGTTGTGCCAAATATCCTAATCTATCTCAAGAAAAAATTCATGTTGTTTTGAAGCCTCTAAATATTTTTCCAGATTTTCTATCAGAGTTCTGTGTTGAATAGAAATTCTTTTCGGAATAATCAAAATCCTTAGTCCTTCGTGGGCTGGACCCGCCAACCTGATCCCACCCGCTAAGCCAAACCCACACCTACGCTCGTGAGACCCGCCTGGCAGCCACTAGCACCGTCTTTCCTCAATCCCCACTGCGCCCCTGTCACGCGCCTGCGTCGGCCATTAGTGCTCTCCACTGGAATCCCGGGCATGGCATCCCGACAACACCGCCCAAACCCTCTCCATTGGGTGTCACCCCGGTGATGTCCAAGAGCAACTTTCATGCTGCATTCGCCTCTCACGTTCACCCGCCCATTTCCACCCTCTGCTGCACCGCACCTCACCGTTGGGCTACACCGCGGTAGCCCCTCTGCCCCCTGCTTTAGTCAAGGAGCGTGCAGACAATGGTCACCCTGACCGCACAACCTCCCACCCGACATCATGAAAGTTGCCTAGGGGGGGCTGAATAGGCAATCAAACCTAAAACACACTTAATTTAAATAAGTTAAATCAGGATGACCGGATATGTCCAATTTGGGGGGCTAGATATGTCCGGTCAAACAGGATAATGTGCTTTAGAAAAGTAGATCAGGAACCAAGATGATGAGTCTAGAACCCGATAAACTTATGACTTGCATGCAAGACACTATATAGCATATAGAAATAGATAGACCAACTAGAAGCAACCTATCCACTAGGAATCACACCTAGGGTTAGGTCAAACTTAAGCAAGAACAAACTTGAGCAAGAACAATAATGAAATTGAAACAAACACATGAGACACAAGATTTGTTCCCGAAGTTCGGTAACCATAAAGGTTGCCTACATCTCAGTTGAGGTGTCCACAAAGGACCGAGTCTCTCTCGACCCCCAAATCTTGCCAAATGATCACTAAGATCTAGTTCAGTTTCCACTATCAAATGCCCACAAAGGAGAGGGCAATACAAACTTTCTGAGGTTCACTACAACCTTGGTGACTCCTGTATAACACATAGTCCGTCTAGGGGACAAGTCCCCAAGAGAAACGAATACATTGAGATCGTCGATGAAGTGCTTTGCTTGAAGATTGAGTGGGTCACTCAAGAAGGATGGATCAAATCTCTCCTAGGAAGCTTAGATTGGAGTGAAGCTTGAGGGAGAGAGAGGGTTTGAGCTCAAGAGAGGTTGGTTCAAAGTGTTTACAAATGTAGTGAGTGGCCAACTGAGCTGAGGGGGTGTGAGGGGCCTTTTATAGCCCCCAAAAGGAATATGCCTGTTGGGGTGTCAAAGACCCGGACATGTCCAGACTGGGGTCCGGACATCTCTGGCAACCATCTCTAGAACTCGGCCTTGGCACCGGACATGTCCGATGTTGGGGCCTAACCCGGGTTAAAGCAAGGTGGCCGGTCGGATAAGTCCGGCAAAAGGACTTAGTCACTGCAAAAAAAGGCTTGGCCAGACATGTCTGATCCAGGAGCCGGACATGTCCGGTAAACTTTACTGGAACCCAGCATAGAACCCAGATAAGCCCGGTTAACCTGAGGAAATTGGAGAGGCACGGACATGTCCGTGCTGGGGGTCGGACATGTTCACCAAATGCCTCTCGGATCCGGTTAGAAAGGCGGATATGTCTAGTTTTCTGAGAAGTTGGGTTGGAAGATATTTTTTGACGATTTGCACTTCACCAACTTGCCCAATGTGTTCCATTTAATAGTACGAAGCTCCTAGGACACAACTAAAATTAAAACTCCCATATCCTCAAAGATCTTCACAACTTTTCCCTTTTTCTTCATTGTAGGCCACATAGATTTTAATAGTCCATCTGTATTGCCTTCTTCAACGTGGTACTCTACAAAACTCTCAACACAAGGTTAGATCTCTAATTGTTGGTCATCAATCCTCCAAAGCCCACACAGGGGCTTAGATGTACTTACAATCTCCCCCTTTTTGGTGATTGATGACAACACTAAGTGTTTTTCAACAAATAAGCTTAATAGAGTTTTGTTTTCCAAATTTGTACAGCGAGTTCCCCCTAAAGATATGCATGGATTAAACAAGCTCAAAATTCACACAAAGAGGAATGTTAGAGCTCAATTGTGCAATTTTGTAAAATGTGGGGTGCCTAAAGAAATAAGTTATTCAAGTGACAAGATAGTGATATAGAATGCATAGACACAAGATTACACCAACAACATGGATCAACAAGGCACAACCATGAATCTCATAACATAATCATACATAGATAGATAGAACAATAAGCATAATATCCATAAAAGGTTTTACAAGCCAAACATAAAAGAGTTCTTGTCCATACCACAACCACACACCTACTACACATGTCCATTACACACTGAGGAAATGAAATACAATGAAAAATGATAAAGGTAACTATATTCTCTCCCTTTGGTGTTAAGACACCAAAAAGGGAAAAGACTCGAAGAAGTGAAGGCACCACGCCAACTACTCGTCGTCCTTGGTCTCCTCCTCATCATTGGCCTCCTCTTCAACATCATTGTTGTCGTAGGCAGCAGGAGGATGAGAGGGGCCTATGACAAAAGTGGCTAACTCAGCAGGAATCAGCGAGGCATAGGGGTTTGGAACGGGTGGGAAGATGGGCACGTCGGGGAAGTCAAGAAGTGGCTCATCCTGCTGACTGTGAATGATCTCCTGGTGGCGGTGAACAATCTGAATTTGCTGCTCCATCACATCTATTCACTGATCTATGTGACAGCACATGGCAAAGATACCCTAGAACATCTTCAAAATCCCGGAGTTGGTGCTGGAGGAGGAGGCACCACCGTTGAGGGTAGTGCAAGTATGAGCCATAGTTGGATCCTTCGGAACTACAGGGTGAAGCATCTCATGTGCAACATCTTTATAGAACTTCTCATGTGCAACCACCTCAATCATGTACTAAATATATGGATCAATCCACACAATCTCTAAGAATTGATGGCAATGTTTCATATCCACGATGTAGTCAAACACATCAAACCACTCATATTTCATGAGCGCATCAAGCAAGTTCTGCTCATAAGCCAGAATCACATCTGAATCACCAATCCTCGGCGCTAGTGTCCTCATCATCTGGTGTAGAATAAGGAAATGTGGGTGAATCCCATGAACCCTTGGAGCACGAAATCCACTATTTGGAATGTACATCAGAGTCATCTCCCTTGGTGCCATCACTCTTCTGGTGTGAAGCTTCTTATGGATGTCTAGGTGAGAAGACAACCCAAGGAGCTCGGCAAACTGTGTGAGCTTGATGTGGAACCATCGGCCATTTGTCATCGAAAAAAAGATCGGCCATTTGTCATCCAAAAAAAGATCCTCTCTTATCAAAGTACAGAGTGGAGAACTCAGTGATGACCTCTTGATTCCAGTTGTAGTGAAAAGTCATAAGGGAGGTGATGTCATGGAACTCACAAGCCTCAATAACCCTGTTAAAGTGCATATCCTTCTTGCTCTTCATGTAGTCTAGGTGTACCCACTGATGTTTGACCGCTGGAGTAGTCTTCAAGTAAAGCACGGAGTGATACCAATCTTGCTGAAAGAAAGTCCAGAACCTCTCATCGTGCCCCTTTCCTTGGCTGAGTTGTAACATGCTCTCTCACAAAATGTGACGATGTTCATTGTATCCTCTTGTTGTAGTTGACCACTTCCCGGTGGGTGTAAGCTACTAGGGACTTGATCTTCAAGCACTCGAACTCCTCTAGAGAGTCAGGAGTGCCACCACGAAGGGGGGGGGAGTCCTCGGGAGAGGACTCCTCACAGATGGAGCTGGGCCTGGGCCTCTTGGCGAGCTTCTTGGGATGAGAGGTGGGAGGCTGAATTGAATAGCCACCGGCCTCCTCACGGTGCTTGAATAGCCACCTTCACAAGCATGACCTTCAAGAAGGAGAAAGTGAAGAGAGTGAGATCATGATAGGAATGCTAGAAAGCAAGAGGTGGGGGTCCTATGAAAGATCAATGATTAGTCTACATTGTCAAGTGCAAGACAAACCAGGAAAACTGGATATGTCTGGGCCTGTCTGGACATGTCCATTCAGGGACCGGATATGTCTGGTCCTGGCAGACCTTACAAGCTACAATGATGATAAATCATGGATCCATTGTAGAATCCTCACCAATCTTAGCACAAATGACTACTAGGACCCTAAGAACATCATAACCAAAGGATAATACTTGCATTGAAGGATTAACAAGTAGATCACAAGATTAAGAATTGAAAACCTGAGAAACCAAGTGGTCCTTGGTTTGATTTGTGATGAGTAATTGACTTGCCTTGGTTTCAATTTGAATCTGGGAAATTTTGGTGGTTCGACCCTGCTATCTGTTTCGTGTGGAGAAACACATTTTCTTGTCTCGTGATGTGCAGGAAATAGTTGAGGCATGGCGGGCAGCAATGAGGATCGAGGTAGGAGTAGGAGACTTGGTGTAGAGGACCAGAGATGGTCAAGCACAAGTTAGGTACTTGGTGGCTGGACGATCGAGAGGTTGGCTGACGCTGTGTGCGGTCTGCACCATGAACAAGGAGACAAGGAGCCCGGGTTTCTTGGTTTATCCTCAAAACTAAGGTCGACGGTTTCTCCTGGTTTGGCCTCAAAACCGGTGGCTACGGTTCTTGTGGTTTGGCCGCAAACCACTCGCTCAGGTTTCCTAATTTGGGCCTCAAAACTGTTAGCTACGGTTTGGTGATTTGGCCCACAAAATCACCACGACGGTTTTTTGGTTTGGGCCTCAAAATAAAGTGGGCTATGGTTTGTCAGTTGTGCCACAAAACCAACGGGAGGATGAATATGAAGTGGGACACATGTTGAAATCTAGCGCCTTGCTTCACGTAGAGCGAGTCGGGCTAGGGTTTGGCCTCAAAACTGGCGGAGGCATGGTGCAGATTGTGCACATGGCATCATTGCGGAGGTCACGTGGAGATGAAGCCGAAGACGGATGGGTTGATGCGATGGGCTGCATCAGACTCTTCTACCCCACTTTGCCATTTTTGTTGTATTAGGCCATAAGGGTAGTTTAGTCATTAGTTTTTCAATAAATAGGACCCCAAGGGTTGGTGGAGAGGAAAGCATTCAGCCATCCCTCTCCCACGCCCTAGCTATAGTTCTTTTTGAGAGTTGTGGGTGTGCTTCTTGTTGTAAGAGAGGAGAGGAGAGAAAGTGAGAGATCCCTCCAATACTCCAAAGAGTGGGAGGATATTGTGGCAGCTTCCGCACCTTGTAAACTCTTGATTTGCATCAATATAGCTATGCTTTTGGGTTAAATCGACTCCTATATTGTGCTGCAATGTTTTTTATTTTCACAATTTTTAGAGTGTTTTTGGCCCGACTTTCAATCTCGTGATTTGAGGAGCTTTTCTTCAATTGCTTCCATGAGTTTGGGTGCTAGGATGAGTCTCATCATCTACCTTCAATCTTGGAGTGAATCCATGACTTTGGCTCCTTCGATTTGGTGGATTTCTCCCATTTTCTCAAAACCTAGGTTCTTCAAGTTCATCCAAAATTGGAAGGAAAATCTTTTGATTTGGGAAAACCTCTTTAGGAACTTGTTCCTTGTATTTAGGTGAGGGTTGTGTCCAAGTTTCATCCAATTTGGTGCCTCGTAGCTCAAGAATCAAACTTTTGAAGAATGTTTCTAGGTGGACCGGACATATCCGGCAATTTTACCAGATATATCCATTGAGATCAGACATATCCAGTCCAAAGTCAGACAAGTCTGCTGGACAATTTTGGCAGCAATGTTTGATGACTGTTTTGGTCATATCTTGCTAGCCGGGTCCCTTTCACCCCCCTGGTTGCCTATCCGCTCCTTCAACTGGTATTATAGCCGGTTAGGTCACTCGTTGTCCTTAACAGGCTTTGTGACCTGAAGGCGACATGGAGAGAGGTGTCGTGAACCTCATTGTCTCCATTGGCGAGAATTTTGATTATTGGAAAAACTGGACTCATAACTATCTCTTGAGGCAAGGTCGTGCCATTTGGGAGATCGTACAGGAAGCATACGTCATCCCCACAATGCTTGAGAATGCAATCCAAGGTGAGTTACAAAGGTATGAGAACAACTACAACTGCTCCAGGTAGAAATGTGTATGATCGTGTCTCACACCTTGAAACTGCTCATGGTGCTTGGCTTAAGCTTTTCAATACTTACGAGAGATCTTCTGAAATTAAGTCATCTCATAAGGACACTTACAATAGGCAATATCAAACCTTTTCTCAGAAACATGGATAGTCCATAGATGATTGCTTTGCTAGTTTTGAGTCTATTGTGAGTAACTTGAGAGCTTGTGGTCCTCTTGCTTAATCTGATAATGAATGTGCTAAGCAATTGTTGTATGCTCTTGATGATCATGTGTGGGGTATGAAAATCATTGCTTTGGAGGAATCTGCTAATTTTGGTACCTTAGACACAGAAAAACTGTTTCGCAAGCTTAAGTCTCATGAACTATCTTGAAAAGGTCATCCTAATCATGATGCTTCCTTTATTAGTAAAGCTTTGATTACTAGTACTCATGTTGGTGGTCATGATGCTAATCCCACCAACGCTGTGTCAACTGCTTTGGAATTTGTCATGTCTTCTTTGGTTGTAGCTTCTGATGAGTAGTACGAGAGCATCCC
The DNA here is from genome assembly GCA_008808055.3 of Sporobolus alterniflorus. Taxonomy (NCBI): domain Eukaryota; kingdom Viridiplantae; phylum Streptophyta; class Magnoliopsida; order Poales; family Poaceae; genus Sporobolus; species Sporobolus alterniflorus. The sequence continues at coordinate 6,949 of VSTD030000130.1, read as the reverse complement.
CAATGATGAGATTTCTTTGCTAGAAAGGAAGTTCTGTGCTTTTCACATGTTCTGCAAGGAGAGGAGATCACCCAGGGACTACTTTGAGTGCGGCGACACCACTCACTTCATCGGCGTTTTCCCCAAGAGGAAGAAGTTTGACTCATACAACAAGTACGACTACACCAACTGGAACGACTCTAACAATAAGGGTGACAACAAGAAGAAGAACCACTTCAGAGATTAGAAGAAGAAGAACAAGTTCCAGAAGATCATGTCCTGAGCATGTGCTGCCTTGAGCAACATCGACTTCTCGAGTGAAGACTCCTCTGGCTCAAAAGAGGATGAGAAGATCAAGTGTAAGAAAGGTGACTTCACTGGGCTATGCCTTATGGGAAAATCTTCACAGAATGAATCCAACTCTGACTCTGATGTAAGTGATGATCTATCTTTTGAGTTTTTCGTGTGAACAAAAATCTTAATCTTAAGCTGGAAAACTCTTTTGCTAAAATTGCTTCTCTTCAGTTGATGCACAATGGTAGGAGTGCTCAACCATGTGAAAAATGCAATATGATCATGGTGAATTATGCTGATTTGTGGATTGTGCACACTCAAGTTGCAGGTCAACTTAATGGTGCCAAGTTGGAACTCAAAGAGCTCAAAGCTCATTCCATGTTGTTGGGTGCTTGTTTAAAATGTCCCAAGCTTAAAATTGAGTTGGATGCTCATTCCCTCAAGGTTAAAGAACTTGAGACAAAATTGCTTTAGAGGCCACGTGTTTCAGTCACTTCACACCCTTCTGATGTTTGTGGGTCTCTCAAGGGTACACTTTTCCATGCTACCAAAGAGAACATCGAGCTAAAATAGGAGGTTTCCTATTTGACTTCTCGTCTTGAGAGAATCGTGGTGAGCGAGAAGATGATTCAGGATGATTTGAACCGTGTGGAAGACAGTGCAACCATGTCCATATACAAATTGGGTGTTGGCTTTGAGAGATGTGAGGAAAAGGGTGAGAAGAGTGTTCCCAAGTTTGTTCCTTGCTCCAACTACCACAAAGAGGAGGAAACAGTCAAATCCACCAAAACTCACTACCCATCCAACACAAAGCCATTTTTCAACCCCAAGAGAGAGGAAAGGAAAGAAACCCCCAAACTGAGAAAGGAAGCCTTCATTTGCATGTTTTATGGTTGTGTTGGTCACTTGGATGAGTTCTGCTTCCGTCACAAGAGAATTGAGTAGAGACGCTTTGATTTTGCTAGAAACTCATATCGTGATGAGTTTATTGATTTTTCACCTCATACTTCTTCTCATGCTTCATCTCATTTCTTTCATGGACCTAACCATCACTCATATAGTTTTGGTTCATGAGGGAGTAGCTTTGTGTCTAGACGCTTTGGTTATGGCCCACGTTCTCATCGTGGTGATCGTCCCCCCACATTGGCATGAGTTTCCTACTGGAGGATCTTACACTCGCTTTGAGCCAAAGACTTGGATGGTCCACATTTTCCCCGGCGTGGTTCACATCCTACTCATTCAAATGGTGAGGTGCAAAAGACTGTGAAGACCTTCTCAGGTCACATGATTAAGTGTTGGATTCCTCAGTTTAATCTCACTAACCTAGCACTGAGCCATCAACATCTTCTCGTCCTATGTAGGTGATGGATGGAGGCCTAGAGAACAAGTGGCTCAGGGATTCCGATTGCTCAAGACACATGACTAGAAATAAGAAATGGTTCTCCAGCCTCACTCCCCTGTCACACAAGGAGTATGTGACTTTTGGGGATGACAAGAAGGGTAAGGTGCTCGGTACATGCATCATCAAGGTAAATGACTACTTCACCTTGAATGATGTCACTCTTGTGGACAAGCACAGATATAATCTGCTTTCTATCTCTTAGCTGGTTGATGCTGATTTAGATGTTCTCTTTCGCAAGTCTTGTTCACAAGTTCTTGACTCTTCTGGCAAGCTTGTTTGTGGCGTTTCTCACCTTGGAAAAGTCTTTCAAGCTGATTTCTCATCTGCTCAATCTTCTGTGAAGTGTTTGATATCTCAGTCTTTGTCTGAGCTCTGGAAGTGGCATAGGAGACTTGGTCACTTGAGTTTCAATCTTTTATGTCGACTCAGTGTCTTAGGCCTTCTCTGAGGATTGCCCTTGCTCAAGTTTGAGAGTGACTTGGTTTGTTCCCCCTATTGTCATGGCAAGATGATTGTTGCATCCCATTCTTCGGTTAGCACTATGATGACTGAGCAACCTAGAAAGTTACTCCATCTGGACACTGTCGGTCCCTCTCGGGTTCGCTCCATTGTTGGTAAGTGGTATGTTCTTGTCATCGTCGATGACTATTCTTGTTACTCTTGGGTTTTCTTCTTGGAAAGCAAGGATAAAGTGTTTGAACAAGTTCAGAGCATGGCTCTATGGTTGAACAATGAGCATCTCCCAAATGCTTCTAAGCTATTCAAAGTGACAACGGGATCGACTTTAGGAATGCATCTTTCGATCAATTTTGCCTTGAGCATGGTGTTGATCAACAATTTTCTGCCCTGCGTGTTCCTCAATATAATGGAGTTGTGGAATGAAAGAACCGCACTATAGTTGAGATGGCAAGGATGATTCTCAATAAGCATAAGACTCCTGACGCTTTCGAGCCGATGCTATCAGCACTGCATGTTATATCTCCAATAGAATTTTCCTGGGTCGGATCTTGAATTTCATCCCCTTTGAGCTTTGTTTGGGATGCAAGCTGTCCGTCTCTCATCTTAGGCCTTTTGGTTGCAAATGTTTTATCTTGAAGCATGGCAATCTGGACAAATTTTAGTCTCATTCTACTGATGGCATTTTGCTTGGTTATACACCTCATGGCAGATCTAACAAAGTGTTTAACCTTGAGACTAACACCAATGTTGAGTCATGTGTTGTGACCTTCTATGAAACTGCTCTTTGTCCTCGTGATGTCTTTGAATGTGCAGGTGACAAGGAAATGGAGGAGAGCGTGTTTGTAGATGAGGAACTGCAGGTCTTCGATGGTGATGAAGATTAACCACTACTTCCTTCTACATCATCACTTGAGCTCGTACCTGCTTCCACACTTGAAGCAGAGGCTCCTCAGGCTACTATCTATTCCATAGTGGCAGTGGAGGCATCACGGGTTGAGGGGGAGATTGTCAGGGTAAATTACCCTGGGTACAATGGGCCACCGATTACGGCCCAAAATTCTAGGATACGATAAGTTCCCTATAGCAGCATATGGCTGGGGTATGACACACCCCATACTAGGAGGTGACCCTACCCCTACAGGTTCAAGAGATGCACCCACTAAACTAAAATGAACTAGTCACAGTGTCGAACCACGTCGTCACTCCATACCCTACGATTAAGTGCAAGTGGATGGGATTTCACCACCTATCCACCTTACCCAGTTACCCAAGAAGGGGACTCGGGCCTCCGCATGCCCGGGGACTCCTCAATATGGATAAGTATCACCTGTCATGGGCCTCAGGTAGCGTCGGTCTTAAGCACCGGCCACGATAGGACGTAGCGGTTGGAGCCCACGTGCCCCTAGCATCGAGCACTCGAGTAGGGAATCCATCCTAGCGGCACCTGACGTTGCTATGCCTGGGGAACATGGCTAAATAACATCATGACCTTGGTAGGGGGTAATCACTGCCTAGTAAGAACCCATTTTACTATGTGATATTCCATTGATAGGAACTAATGAGGACAAAACTTCCAGTCAATAACAACGCCCTGGGAAGCTTCCTTTCCCCTGACAAATAGTGTCGACCATCACCGCGACAAGACCAGACGGTGCCTCATAGGCAAGCTCGGTCCCCTCGGTAGGCGTCTGAGTGCCGTAAGCCGATGCAGGGGGCAGGCTAGCCCGTCTACCTCATCGCTCCACAAGGGAAGACGTCGCCACCATGTAAATACCTCACTAAGAAACATCTCCAGGAACTGACCTGGGCACCATTCTCTCCACTATTGTGGAGGGCCCGGGGAACACTAAGAGGGAGCCTGAAAGACTCTAGAACATGCCTGAACATTATGGACCCACTGGTCATGTAAATCCCTTCGTGGATATAGAAATAAATAGCTTGTAATTATCCAGACGCCTCCTGACTATAAAAGGCCTCCTACCCTTCTAGCAGGGGACACAAGACATTTCCCCCTTTCACTTAGCGAAGTCTTTGAGGTCTCAGCTCAGCGTATTATAACACTGTTCTTCTTCTTCAATACAAAAAAGCGTTGCACGTAGGGCTATTACCTCATAGAAGGGACCTGCACCAGGATAAACTATAGTGTGCTTTCTAGTTCTTTATAGTTCGCAAGACCACCTCAAAATAGAAACACGCGATCTTGACCAACCGATATCTTACAGGTGCAAAAAACACCGACAGTTGCGCACCAGGAAGGGTATTTGCAATGTGCTCTCCTTCTACACCATTCCGATGGTTCCATCATTAGAGTTCATTGCTACCATTGGCAGCAAGCATTCACTATTCAAAGTTTTTCCCTTGGTGAAACCATCCGCTTCAGGAATCTCGAGTTTATCGCCATCCAATTCGGCAGCCTGAGCCTCTCCTCTCTTAGGGAAGGCTTGGGCACCATCGTCACAGGCCCCGCCCACGGTGAGCCACCGCTCCTGCAGTGGACCATGATGGGAGGCCCCCTCATGACTCCCAACAGGGAAGGGAGACATGGCGCAGAGGTTTCTCCCACTTCAACCACGACCATACGGCAGCCGGAGAACCCTCCGGTCGATCAAGCTACGACAACCATTCCACCGTGGTAGGAGACGCCGTGGTCAGATGACAACACCCCCCTTGAGCGATGGCGCGCTTGTTGGGAGGTCAGACAATGATGGAGCATGCTAGTCGGTGGACAAGCGGTGACGGTGGGCAGCCCAAGTGAACCACTATAACACGAGCCTTCGGCCGAAGAAAGGTTCCTGTTGATGGACTACGCCGCCACTTGAGCTCGATCCGAAGGAGCGCTGCGCCCCCCCCCTCGCGGTCAAGGGGGTTTGGGAGAGGCCACCGTGGTTTCTTCACCTCCACCCACCATTAGTGAGGTGGACAGACTCTACTGCCAGCTGATGGAGATTCACGCCATCGGTGCTACGCAATTAGCAGAGTGCGCTTGCTGGCACCGCTCCGACCCCACACCTAGCCCAGTTCAGGCCAGGACCAGCTGGCTAGGGACTGACGGGATGCCATACGCAACCATGACAGCTCCACCACTGTCGACCAGTTTGTTCTCCCATGTTTCGCTACGACAACCAGGCCCACAGGGTGAGCCCTTTGCTTGTCGGCAGGGCCGTCAGGTAAGCGCACGACCTGAATGGTGCGCATGCAACCCACGCTATGATGAGCCCAGGGAATGGAGGAGGCCTTGCCACGACCCCAAGGGGATGCTGGCAGGGATGATCAAAAGCTGCACACATGGTGGTCCACTGTCACAATCCCTCCATCCATTGATCAATGCCACCAAGAGCATCACCGAAGGACAGTGCGGCGTCACCACCCATCACGCCACCGGTACCAAGGCATCGCTATCACACCCCAAAATTTCAAATTTTGGAATGTGACTAAAATTCACTAAATTTTAAAACTTTTTCTTAATAGATTAAAATTTGCCTTTAGATTATAAAAGAAAACTCAATTTAGGCAAAAGGGCTATTTTCAAAATTATTAAATTAATTTAGGCTCTATATAATTGTTTGTTGCATACATGCCGCTATGCATTTTTTTTGTAATGATGTATTACTTTAGATTTATAGTGCGAGTAGAAAGCGACCGCTTTCATTCGGATCCTTATTAGATTCAATTTCAAAACCAGAACTCCATCGATGCCTTTCCAAAATCATTGCTTTCCATTTTTTGAAAATATCACTGGTTTCAAATTTTGATTTAAATTTGACTTCGATTCAAAACCATATTTTGAAAAGAATATTCGAAAGCATTATTTCTAAAATGTTTGTCAATTAAATTTTGAATTAAGTTCCAAAATCATTTTTATTCAAATGTCTCGAAACCCCAAAAAGTTCAATTTTTAAAGATTTGAATTCCATTTCGAATTTCCAAAACCTTTCTTCGGTTTATTTTCATTATTCTTTCATTTAAAGCCTTTGGTTTAAATATGAATATTGAAACAAAATTCCGAATTTTCAGATTTGAAAAGTTTCCAAAAGTTACTCTTTGTTTTAAATCAAAAACCTTGAATAAAATTTGAAAGCCATTTCTGTAGCCCATATTCTTTCTTATTCGTTTTCAGCCTGAGAATCAATTTCGCCCAGTCCATCACAGGCTCCTTTTTCTTTTTCTTTTCTGCCGCCCTAGCCCACTTAGTGTTCAGCCCACCCGACCGAACTGGCCCAGCTGGCCCACACCTCCCTTGTCTACTTCCTCTGGCCGAACCACGCCGCCGCCTTGTGTCTCCGGCCGCGTCGCCGCTATGCTCCTCCACCGGCGCACCCCCACACTCCCTCGAAAAGCCGCCGACTTACCACCTCCCCAGCTTCCCATTTCCCCTCCTCTCTGTTTCCCTTTGGAACCGAAACGGCTGCGCCATTGAAGCCTACCGAAGCCGCCAGTCCACAAGCCCGTGGACATCGTTCATGGCTTTTTCCTTTCAGAAATAATTCAAAATCCTATAATCCCCGTGGTTTTTTGTAGAGGCCCCTAAGTTTTTCTAGATTTATGATTTAGTCCCTAGTCTTAAAAGAAAATCAGTTTTAATTCTAAAAATTGCAATCTAGCCCCTGCTCTTTGTACAAATTACCAATCCATCAAATCTTTTTGCACAGAAATCCTCTAGCCTTGTTATATTTATGTTTTAGGCACATAATCTTTCTGTTAAGCCCCTGATTAAGTTTCTAAAATAGTGGTTAAGTCCTTGCTTAGTTTATCTATTTCCAATTAAAAACCCTAACCTTTAAACCTCCATATCTTTTGATCCGTAGCTCCGATTTA
>VSTD030000129.1:0-19142 GCA_008808055.3 Sporobolus alterniflorus | reverse complement strand
TACGGTTCTCCGACCATCAGAGTGGGCACATACACCAGCTTCTCTTCAAGTCGTATCTCTCGGGATACCGTGCCCCCCCTTATCACCTCATCCTCTAGAAAAACAGTGTGTCTCATTTCTACAATCTTGGTGTATCTATCAGGACAGTAGAACCGGAACCCCCTCGACTTGTCTGGATAGCCAATGAAATGACAACTCACAGTGTTATGGTCCAATTTCTCAATGCTTGGGTTAAACAGTTTAGCCTTAACTGGCCAGCCCTACACATGTAAATAATTCAATGTGGGTTTCCTTCCTGTCCATAATTCGTACGGTGTTTTAGGCACCGACTTACTCTGTACTCGATTAAGAATATAAATAACGATTTTTAGGGCCTCCATCCATAAACAAATCGGCAACATGGAATAGCTTAGCATATTTCTCACCATATCCATCAGGGTACAACTGTGTCTTTCCACCACTCCATTCTGTTGAGGATCGCTGTCATACCCGGTTTTTATGCCAAAACCAAGTACTCATCATATGTATGCCCAGGATCAATTGTTCCACACATACAGACAAAAAGTGTTCACAGATAACCAAATGTCACGAATAAAGTATAATTATTACATAAGTAATGTCTCTAAAGACTATGACGACTCTCAATGAAACAGAACAACGAAAGACTCCATAACTCCATAGGAACAGCAACTGGGGCAACACGTAGCCTAGAACTCCTCATCGAAGAATTCCAGTCCACCTTCTCCTTCTGAGCAGCAGGTTTGAGTAGAAGGGGAAAGTAACAAGGTTGAGTATACTTATGGTTGATACTCAGTAAGTGTAGGGATAAAATGATAATGTAAGGTAATACCAAGGATAAAACTGTAATAAAATGGTAAGCAGAAATGCACCTATACTTGACTCTCCAATTATTAGCACCAAAACTACTACGTTAAAGTTGTTGGCTAAGACTATCCAATTATGTTGAATTAATCTCAAGGTACGATCCACAAAGAGGTTCTATAGATCATACGACTCCACACAGGATAGACCAAAACCACTCCATTCCCATCCAAACCATACCATCTAGTCAAAAGAGGATCCCAGACCGCCTGTAACTGTAAGCACGGTTGTCATGACAGGTGTACACTTTGCAAAGTTAAGTGCCCTGTACCCACGAGAAGGGATTTCATCGCTAGCTAAGTGACTAGAGAAATCTCCTTTTTGTCATTCTTACACTTCCTTTGGTGTATGGCCTAGAGATCACTACATGCCATTACAAAGGTTTACTATGTGTCATATGACAGGCTTCGCTAATGTAGTACGTAGTACCACAGCAATGCTATGGTTTCTCTGGGTAGTCACGGTACCACAACCCCTCTTGCACCGTGTGAGCCTAGGTGAGTAACTACGTCAAGTTTCCACTCATCCGAGCAAGGCATACTTCCCACAACATCCCTAATTAGTAAGCAAGACGTTCCATACCGGAGACATGGTGGCACCTATTGTCCTAGGGTGTCTACTCCTAAGTCTCAGTCCTTAGCAGATTCGAGCATGACTAACCACAAACCGTGATGGTCACAACCTTCCACACCATTCCAAACCTTGCTCGAACTACAGCATCTAATCTCACCACAATGACCTCACATCACGACAGATGGAAGACCAACACTCTCAACACTCAACATAAGTCAAACTCAACATCATGAAGATCAAAAGATTTGTATGATGACTCAAGACTGCAAGGCTAAGCAATACTACTAACCATAAAAACCCAGTCCTAAAGTATGAAAGCTTAGGTAACCAATTAAAGCATGCGGCTAGTGTATACAAGAGAGAGAAAGCATATTGGAACAAAATGGTCAAGGGTCACTTGCCTTGTTCTCCTGCTAGCTGTTGCTCAAAGTCTTGGAAGCCAAGTTCTTGAAGATTCTCAAAGTCGTCGGCGCCTAACGATAGCGACCAGAAATAAGCAATTGCAAACAAATAAATAAACAGTACACTAAATAGTACCTAAATTCTAATAAAATAGTACTAAAAGATGCTACTCATTGCTATGAATGCGTGAGCGTAAAAATCACCTAAATCAGAGTTACGGTTAAGAAGTTATAAAGGTTTAAAGTTAATAGGTTAAATAAGAAATAAAATAAACCGAATTAATTAAGGAAAAGACCTAATTGTAAATATAAAAATTTATACATGGACCTAAATGTAAATTTTCAGGGACTAAAACATAATTTTGAAAAAGTTTGGGGGTGTTTTTGTAAAATATCTAGGGCCAACGAATTTTCTAGATTTATTGAATTATTTTCCAACAGAAAAAGGTTGGATTAATCTGGGCCATTGGTTCTTTCTTGGACACTTAGATTTTAATGAAACTGAAGGGGTATCCTCGTTCTAATCCCGGCCGTCGATCTACAAATGAACGGCTCGGAGCGCGTCTTCTTCCTTGGCTCGGTTCAACCGAGGCAGAGCGTCGTGGGCACCATGGCCGCCAGCTTGAGGGAGCTCAAGCTCGCCCTATAGGTCACCAAACTCTGATACAATTCTTCCTACGTGATCTAGGATACGAGAGGAACCTTTTTTGCCCACTTATAGTGGCGAAATCGGGCCACAAAAGGCGGTCGACGGGGAGGCGGCTCGGGCGGCGGTGAGGTCTTCCTCCGGTGAAGCTCCGGCTTCAAGAAGTTTTCCATCATCTTCCTCATGGCCTACTCTTGCTTCTAGGCCAGTTCAATGGCTCCAATTGGTGATGAATAGCTCAAATTTGGTGGCGGCTAGGGTTCAGCAGGTTTTGAGCTTTGTAGGCAAAATCCGCACCATGGGATGTGCTATTTATAGGGGTTTTTGGATAGGATCGTAGATGGCAAAAATCCTAACACTTTCCTAGTTTGAATCGAACTCAATGTCGTGAAGATTCGAAAGAAATCATGAAGGGGGTGAATTCAGTTTCAAAATCGGAATCGAACTCAGACTTGGGTTAACCGGGTTAGGCGGGTTAAGGCCAAAACCTTATCTGGAATCGGGTCAGGATGCCGGGTTAGGTCGGGTCCGGGTCGGATAACTGGTTAAGGCATTTTCCTTATCCGGGGGCGGTCGGGTTAGCTGGGTTAGGGTAGCTGGGCTATTCGAGTTAGCCGGGTTAAGCTTTGGTAAGGCAAAAACTTCACCTCATGCTAGTTTTAGCCTTATCCCTCAGCCTAGGCTGGGTTAACTGGTTTAGATTAGCTTGGTCGGGTTAGGCCGGGTTAGGCCTTTACCCCTTAACCCGGACAGGGTTAACTTTCCATTTTCAAAATCTTTTATAAATTCAGACCATTTTGATTCAAATTCAAATTTAAACTACGAACGACTTCTACACGTAAAACAAAATACGGGAGCACTTAATGACACAATAAAATATGCAACGACATGAATGCAACAAACATAATTATCTATGCATAAATGATTCTCTAAATTTTTTTATTCACTTGCAAAAATCAGGGAGTTACACAGGTCGGTGAGGACACAGCGGTGGTGATCCGTTACCACCCAGTGGACTTTCTCATCTCGTTCTCCAGCCGCAGGTGGCCGATAGGGTTCTCCATGTGCCAGCCCCGGAGGGGGTGGGTTTGTGCTCCTTTTCCAGCGCTGGCGCCGGCAAGCGAACATGCTCTTCCCACCACTGTGCTTCAAGGTGCTCTTGTCCATCACCAACATCTCGATGCATGCTTGGTCAGTCGAATCGGCCAAGGCAGTCCTTGGCTCCTCTTGCCTTGTCTTTGAGATGGCGCTGCTCTCGCTAGATGGCTCCGACATGTCGAACTACCTCATTTTCAGTTGGGCTCTCCATCCAGAGCTCATCCATCAGAGGTTGGTTGTGCCAACCCAGAGCCGGTCATTGAGAGGGTACCGCCCCTCTTCCTCTAGGCTAGTGAGATTATCCACTTTAAGTGCGATACGTTGCAATTTAGGTTGTTCATCAGGATCCTAGAGATCCATGACTTCAACCTCCCTAGCGACTCAGAGAGGGACATGAGCTCATGAGGGGACTCCAGTGAAGAAGACTACCCGGGTTATGATCCCGACCGTGGACTCCTGCAGCCATGCCCGCGGGTATACCGGCTGGCTTCCGGGTCAGCCCAGCGGGTGACCCCTGCCCGTCCTTGCCCTCGGTGGGGGAGGGGGTGGTGGCACTTCATGGTTCACGATGGCATCCGGTGGCACTAGTGGCCAGCCTTCTGATCATTGTTCTTTCCTGCATGGAGCGGGCCTAGGCGAACCTACAACCCCACTTTTGCTGCCATCGCATGGGGCACTGTTTGAATCTGGGGAGCAGGTGGGCGGGGTGCTCCTATCAGTGGATGCCATGTCTCCAAAAATGGTCAAGGACTGGTCTTCACCACAGGAGGTAGGGCCCTCTAAGCCTTCCTCATGGTCGGACCTGCCAAGGTTGGAGCTGCCACCCTCACAGGTGCAGCTCGAATTTGGGGAGCAAGTAGGCAGAGTGGCCTCGACCCAATCGGCAGCCCCCACTCATGGCGCAGCCCAATCGGTGGCTGCCGCACCTCCTGAAGCCATGGGCTTGGCCCCACTGATTGTGGATGGGTCAAGGGAGCACCCAATGGGAGCTCAACAATGCTTGGTCCACCCTACCACGGCGTAGGATCCCCCCTTTGTCCCACTATCGGAAGGTGAGCTGGAGATGTTGTCCTGGTCGCAGCTGTCTCTGATAGCCACACGTGATCCCAGCGTGGATCCCATGCATGGGGAGGTTGTGGCCTAGCCTCATCCACCAGCTACAATGCTAGTTGTTGGCCAACTACCTTCAACGCCAACCCGTGCTGTGATGGGGCCTGTGGTGGGTGGGCCAGAAGGGGTCGCCCATGAGCCCATCCTTCAAATTTCAAATCCGGCGCCATCCCCACCCCTACCGGTTGACCCCCCTACCAGCCTAGACTCGTTCAAGGAGCAGCTCGCCAAACCGCTTGCGTCTCCTGTAGTGCAATCACCACCACGGAGGCACCGAGCGAAAGCAGTCCCGGTGGCCGTGCCGCATTGAAGCAATCGCCTAGCCCAGAAAGTGCTCCAGAGGACCCCAACAATCGCGACGGCACAGAACATGTTCATGAAAAGCTTGGGCTATCCACGGGTCAACAGATGTTGTTGGTGGACTTGGACAAATACTTAAAGCTGTTTGAAGAGGGTCTCACTACTAAGCAGGCCTGACTCATCATGGAGTTGTTCGGCGACCAAGGGCTTGCTGTGATGAAGTGGTGTAAGATGGCTACTGCTCCTAGCGGTTTCAGGTCGCATAGTTCCTTCATGGCATATGAAAACATCCTATTCTAGAACGTCAGTGGGCTGCATTCGGTCGCCCACCACAATGCGGTCAGGGAGCTAGTTCAAGCGGAGCGTTTGTCCCTGGTCGGTCTTCGGGAGACCAAACTTGATGTAATCTCAGATTTCAACGTCATTCAGATTCTGGGTTCGGGATTCAACTGTGCCTACTTGCTAGCGGTCCAGACTTAGGGGGGTATTATGCTAGCCTGGCACAGCTCGGCTTGGGCCATGTCTAACCCATCCACAAAAATGTTTTTGCTCTCGGCTAAGGTGAAGCTAGATTCTGGTAGGTCAGACTAGTGGTTAACCATGTTCTACGCTCCCTCCTAGGAGGTAGACAAAGCATCCTTCATCACGGAGCTGCACAAGCTACGTCAGATTAGGACAGGGCATTGGCTTCTGGCTGGAGATTTCAACCTCATCTATCGGGTAGAGGACAAAATAATGATCAGTTGAATCGCTGGCTAATGGGCCAGTTTCGTCAATTCTTTAGCGAGGCAGCGATGCAGGAGGTCCACCTCAATGGCCATTTGTATACATGGAGCAATGAGCGTGCAGATCCTACCCTGGAGGGAATTGATAGGGCATTCATATCCAGCCAGTGGGACGCGATCTTCACGGATTGTGAGCTTCATGCCCTGTCCTCTTCTTGTTCGGACCACACCCCACTCCTCTTATGCACAAGCAGTGGTCATCATTCTAGGAAGTGTTTCTACTTCTGGTCGTTCCGGCCATGCTGTCCAGGGTTCATGGAGGTGGTGCAACAGGCTTGGCATTGCCCGCTTGGCAATGTGAGTCTATTCTATAGGTTGGATCAGCTCTTGCACAACACGGCATGATTCTTGAGTAGCTGGAGTGACCGCTTCATGGGGAACATTCAGCGGTAGCTAGAGATCGTGAAAGAAGTTGTCCTCCGGTTAGAAGGGGTTCATGACAGGTGCCAGCTGCAGGAGCATGAGGAAGATTTGCACAAGTCACTGAAGCTCAAATGCCTAGGTCTTGCATCGCACCATTGCGCGATGGGAGTCACGCCTATTGTAGCTCAGGGAAGGTGACACTCCGACACACTACTTCCACATCCATGCCAATTCCTGATGTCAGAGAAGATTCATTCATGTCCTAGATTATGACGACAGCTCGCTGCTGTGGCAAGCAAGTAAAGCAGAGGATCTCTTCTCCTTCTTTGATGACATTCTGGGCACGCTGGCCCAATGCCTCCATAACATCGACCTGGGCACGCTGGACATCCCTCGTTAGGCCTTTGTCGAAATTAGGTGACCGGTTTATAGACTAGGAAGTTATGCATGTGATCCGGGAGCTGCCACTGGACAAGGCACCGGGACTGGACGACTTCGTTGCCTGCTTCTTACAGTGTGCATGGGTGGTCATCAAAACAGACATAATGGCGGGCTTGGATGGCTTCACTGCCCGCTTCTTACAGTGGGCATGGGTGGTCATCAAAACAGATACAATGGCAGCGTTTGACGCGTTCAAGTACGTCGATGCGAGGAATTTTCAGGAAGTCAATGGTGCGCTGATGGTGCTCTTGCAGAAGACACCGGACGCTGCTGCTATCAAGGATTATAGAGCGATCTCCCACATCCACGTTATTGGGAAGCTATTCTCTAAGGTGCTAGCCAATCGCGTGGGCACGTGCTTGGGAGAGATGGTGCACGCCAGTTAGAGCATGTTTATCAAGGGATGGCTTATCTAGAATAATTACAGATTTGTCCTAGCTGCTGCCAGGCTGCTCACCAAGAAGAAACCCTCGCTCCTCCTCAAAGTGGACATTTCCCGGGAGTTCGACTCTGTGTCCTGGTCGTTCTTGTTCGAAGTGCTGAACCATATTGGTTTCCCTTTGCGCTGGGCTGACTGGCTGTTAGTGCTGTTGTCCACTGCAAACATGGAAGTCATGCTGAATGGGTCACTTCGGTTGAGGATCTACCATGGCTGGTGGCTGCACCAAGGGGATCCCCTTTCACCTATGCTTTTTTTGCTCATCATGGAGGTCCTCAGCGCTATGTTCCATAAGGCCAACGAATGGTCCCTGCTGCACTAGCTTTAGGCTCTAGCAATGCCCTTTCAAGTGTCCTTTTATGCTAACGATGTCATCTTGTTCATTTGTCCGGAGGCTGGGGACCTGCAGCTAGCTAAGATCATCTTTAACTTGTTTCACGGCACCTTCGGTCTGGCATGCAACCTCACCAAATGCTAGATTGCTCTGATCAGGTGCACTGAGGAGCATCTATAGGTGGCGCGCGACAACTTCCCCTGCCCGATCGTTGAGTTCCTGATCCGGTACTTGGGAATGCCGCTGGCACTGGGCAAGTTACCACGATCGGCGCTGCAACCTCTGGTGGACAGGGTGGCGGATGCACTGCCTACCTGGAAAGGGCAGTTGCTACACAAGAGTGGTCGCTTGGTCCTGGTGAAACCCACCCCGTCGGCTATGCCCATCTATACGGCGATCAGCATTGCCCTCCCTCGGCTATAGAAGGCTCTCGTCAAGATCTCTAAGGCCTTCCTGTAGTCCAACTCTGATGTCATGCAAGACAGTAAGTGTGCCATGGCCTGGTGCAGGGTTGCGCGCCCATAGGACCTTGGTGGCATGGGTGTGCTCAACCTAAACCTCATGGGACGAGCTTTGCTGCTGCGCTGGCTATGGATGAGCCAAATGGACCCATCACGCTCCTGGGTGGTGCTGCCAATCAAGGAGGATGCTACAACCATGGCATTCTTCAAGGCTTCTATTCGCTGCACTGTAGGCAATGGCGCTGGTACGCGTTGGGGTCATACTCGGCAAGCTCGTCCTACGGGGCCATGTTCTTTGGCTCATCAGAGCTGTTGGGCGTGTGACAGCTATATCGCGTCTAGGCCCAGGGTGAGCATAAATTCATTGGCTGGCTGGTCCTTCAGGACCGATGTTGGATGGTGGAGCGACAGCAGAGGCATGGACTGCAAGTTGACAACAGCTGGCCACGAGGGTGGGGGCAGCTTGCTGCTGCTAGCCTCCTTCACAAATTGGTGGCTCGTGTCTAGGAAGCGAGTCATCAAGCGGAGAAGGAAAGTGTTTGATTCCCTCATTCTGCTGATTGCGAGAGGCATTTGGCGGCAAAGAAACAATCGGGTCTTCGACCGTCGCACGTTGGCGCCGGCAACCCTAGCTTGTGAGTTAGAGAATGAGTGTGTGCAATGGTGTCAGGCCGGGTTGATGTGTGGGTCGCTTGTAGCATGTGCTAGAGGGGAAAGGAACAAGTATGCTGTGTAACTAAATGATGAACTATGTTCTCTCTGATTGTGTTAAAAAAACTCCGTTCTCTGAATGTTCTTGCCACAGGAACGAGCCCATATAGTATTGACTGGCAGAGCACGTGATCCAATCTACCTCACCAGTGTTGACTCGGTCTTCTGGAGATAGGCAATTGAGTAAAAGTGGGTACCCAGTTCCTAGGGCACCGACAATCTCACTGCCCTCATCTGATCAATCATGGTGACACAGTTAGTCCCTGAACCGTGTCTCTCTCTCTCTCTCTCCGATGTCTTGTAATTGAGATGCAATGCATAAGAGAGATCATCATTGGGACTCCCTGGACATTCCTCTTTAGGATACAGATTTTGAAGGTAAGATCACAAACTGTTTTTTCTCCTCTCTTGCATAATTGCTTTGTATGAGTGTCATCTCTGATTCTAATTATCTTTGTTCTTTTTTGTATTTGTAAACAGTGAGTGTTTTTCATTTATCATGTCTTCTAGATTTAGAATTTGGGTTGTGAAAAGTGCAAGAAGAAAAGGAGGCTTGAAGTATGTGCTCAGACACAAAAGGGTGCCCTTGATAGGTTTGTTGTTAAAGGTCAAAGTACTCCAAGAAATCCAACTACCGAGACTGATGCTGATGGAAGTAATAGTGTCAAAGATCACACTTCAGAAATTGATGTGGTGCCTAACAATGTTGAGCCTCACACTTCAGGTATTGATGAAGTTGAAGAGAATGCTAATGGTGTTGATGCTACCCTTAATGGATTAGAGCTAGTAGAAAGTAATGATGATTTGAGTGTTTCTTTAGAACCGGACATATTTGATCCAAGATATTGGGATTCACTTCATCGAATCTAGATCGATATTTTGCTCCTAAAGGGTCCCAAAAGAGGCTTGTCTATTCAAAAAGGTCCTAAAGTTAAATTCTCTATAAGGTTTTCTACAACACATTACACTAGAATTCTATCTAAATAAAGAGAATTGTGATAGAGATTTGCTGGTATATTGCAAAGAGTTCGATAGAGTATTTTGTTTTTGTTGCAAGTTATTAAAGAAAGGATAGGGAAAAGGTCAGTTACAAAATGAAGGTAGTGATTGGGCACATATTAGCACTAGACTTACAAAATGTGTACTCTGCTTGATAAAAATCAAACCATTGATAAATTTCCTGAGAGAGAAATTTAGAAAGAAAATGACCATTGAAAGAAAGTTTCACTGAGAATTAATTTGATTGTAAAATTTCTTGCAAAGCACAATTTAGCATTTTGTGATAGTAGTAGCCAGCTGTATCAAGATAACAATGGAAATTTCATGGGCATGGTTGAAATGATTGTTGAATTTCACCCATTTATCTAGAGCATGTTCGCTGAATTACAAATGATGAGACTTATGTACATTATCTCAGCCATGGCATCGAGAATGAAATAATAAATCAGCTCACTGCTGCAATCCAGTACGAATTAACCAAGAGAATAAAGGAATCAAAGTATTTCTCTATTATTCTTGATTGTACCCTGGAGCCATATGCTGAAGTATAAGTGAATTGTCTACCCATACCCATGAGCTTAAACTTTTGGATACAACTGGTCAGTGCATAGTAACTTAACATGGTATCAGAGACAAATGAGTTGAGTTTGAATCCCAATAGATGTGATTTATTAAAATAAATTGCAACCGACTCATATTATACGTTCACGTCACGTGAGGTTAGTGTTGAAGTATAAGTGAATTACCCATCCTTCCCCATTAGCATAGTAACTTAACACTCTGATGCAAGTCATCAAGAACAATTGTCTTTGATCATAAGATATCTTTGCACATCTTCAGATTCTATTTGCATTGAGGAATCCTTCTTAGGATTTTTTGATGTGAATGATACAACTAGACAAGGATTGTTCCATGTTTTACTAAATGAGTTGCAGAATCTTGGTCTTGATATATATAATGTTAAATGACAAGGATATGATAATGGATCACATATGAAAGGAAAAAAATCAAGGGGTTCAACAGACACTTTTGGATATCAATCCTAAGACCTTTTACTATGCTTGTGGTTGTCATAGTCTTAATTTAACATTATGTCATATGACAAAGTCTTGTAGCAAAGAAAAAGTTTTTTTGAACCATACAATACATATATACAATATTTCCTAAATCCACCAAGAGATGGCTCATTTTGAAAGATAACATTTTAGGATTGACTTTTGTCAGGGTCTAGTACTCTGGGTACCATGGGTCACCGGTTACGGCCCAAAATTCTAGATACAACTGGTTCCCTCCAGTGGCAAACGGTTGGGCAACCATATGCCCCGTATCGAATATGGCCCCACCACTCCAGGTTGAAGAGGAGGGGCCACCAACCTAAAAAAAACTAATCACGGGAGCAATCCACGCCTTCACTTTTCCACCCTATGATAGGCGCGGACGGACATGATTTTTCCACCTATTCACCCATCCTGCCTCCCTCCTCAACCCGGGGCAAGGACCGAGCCTCTGGTCAAGCATTCCCGGTGGCTTTGAGCAATGGATAAGCCCTACTAGCCCCGGGGCCTTAGGAAGTGTTAGCCTTGGGTGCCTGACAAGACAGGACATGGTTGCAGGAGCCTGCGCCCACCTGATAGCATGTACTCAAGTGCTGGAACCCATTACATCACAGCCTGACACAGTAGCTCAACCAGGGATACACGCATAAATGCCATGATGGCCCTGACGTAGTATAAGCATGCCCTGGTAAAAACAATCTACCCCGTGTAAAGATTTGGTAACACAGGTACCTAGATGGTCAACCCTCCATCAAATATCCAAACCCCGGGGCTTCGAATCCCCCAAAAAGGCACCACCGCCCAATGTAGCATGATGGGACAAGGCAATGCCTAACAGGAAGCTCTATCCCCTTGTCTGACGGTTGCAGACCATAGGATGGTGCAAGGGGTAGGCTAGCCCATCCACATCGACCCCCGTGTGGGAAGGATTAGTAGCCAAGTAAAGCTAATGTCGTGAAGCAATGTCTCAAATAACCGTCCCGGGAATCATCCACCTCAGTGCTCAAGAGCCAAGAAGAACGCTTAGGAAGCCCTATCCAGCCTCTATGAATTGACCTCCTCAGTCTGGGACCCCACTGGCCTTGTAATTTAATCCTGAATGTAAAAGTAACTAGTCCATAGTTATCCGACCATTGCGCATACTCTAAAAGGCCCCCTACCCTACCCTTCATGCAAGGGGTAGGAGATCCATTTCCCCCATCACCACGTGAACTTCTTGAGCTCTCTGCTCATCCCTAGTAACACATATTCATCTTTAATATCAAACTGCTGGACGTAGGGCTATTACCTCCAAGGAGGGGCCTGAACCAAGATAGATCACCATGTGCTTTGTAGTTCACAAGACCACCTCAAAACTGGAATATGTGATCTTGACCACCCTATATCTTGCTGGTGTATGAAACATCGACAGTTGGTGCGTTGGGTTGGGGAATTATAGCATTCTTTTCCTCTAGATGTTCTGATGGTTCATTCTAAGTAAAATCGCCATCGCCACCGGTGACATCTACTTGTTCGGCATCGAGCTCACTCAAGATGAGGCCATCCACTTCGAGGACCCTAAGTCCATCGCCGACCACTTTGACAACTAGAGTCTATCGCATGAGGGGGATGACTTCAGCACCGTAGTCGGGGCATCGCCTGTAGAGGGTCACCGTCACTATGTGCCATTCTCGAGGAGTTGCCCAGTGAGGATGATTTGGCCTCGAGTGAGGGACAGAGCTCCAGCTTTCCTGTCCCAAGGGCATGCAGTGTGGTGACCTCTGCCATCTCCATGGCGATACGCCACCACCGGAGGAAACCCCGGTGCTTCAGCCCATACCAATGGTGCCATAGCGGATCGCCATACGTCAACCAGACATCGGGCTCCTCCCTAAGCAACCGACGGCTTACTAGGAGGAACGATGATGCGCTCTATAGGACAACATTGAATCCAAAGCCACGCAGTGATGGGGCAAGCTCGCCGATGAATGGGCGGCCATTGAGGCCAAATTGGCTGACCTGCACCAACACGAATCGACGCTGGAGGGAGGCCAGGTTGCGGCGATTGATCGTGCAGAGCAGCAGCTCCCTACCTTCACCAGGATCAGATAGAATGTGGCCACTACAGCCATGCTTTTTGATACGTTGCCCACACGCTCCACCAACGGGGTGGGCAAGGTGTATCATTGGCTGAAGAACATCCTCAGCACCACCACAGTGCAGCAGGCGGAGAGCTCCTTACAACATCGGTTCGACGCCTCTGTTTTGACCCCCGATTGTTCCAAGGCCGGGGGGCAAGGGGCTGTCCAAGGGGCTCTGGAGGAGGGAACGGCTTCCTCACCAGTGAGGATTTCAGCCTACGACCAGTTGGGCTGACCAGGTGCTCAGTCAAAACCTCAGGTACGCCAACCTGCGCCTTGGAGGCCACGACAATCATGAAGGGCATAGCCTTAGTCCTGAAGGGCCTGGCCCAAAGTTATTTGGAAGCTCCATGCATGGCGCTCATTTCCCAAAGCATTTTTCAGCACCAGGTAACATCATAAAGTACGACAGCAAAACTAACCCTAGTGTCTGGTTTGAGGACTACCACCTCGCATGCAGAGTGGGCGGAG
This sequence comes from Sporobolus alterniflorus, assembly GCA_008808055.3. Lineage (NCBI taxonomy): Eukaryota > Viridiplantae > Streptophyta > Magnoliopsida > Poales > Poaceae > Sporobolus > Sporobolus alterniflorus. Next base: position 5,953 of record VSTD030000129.1, on the reverse strand, counting down.
CGAACGATGACCTCTTCATCATCCAGTTGCTCCCGATTTACTTTGCCAATTCCGTCAGGGCCTGGCTACATCATCTGCCAAGAAACATCATTGATAGCTTGGAGGATTTCTAAGAGATCTTCACGGGCAACTTCCAGGGCACCTACGTGCGCCCTAGTAACCCCTGAGACCTGAAAGGCTACCAGCAAAAGTCGGGCGAGTCGCTCCGAGATTACATTTGGCATTTTTCACAAAAGTGCCATGAGCTTTCTAGTGTGGCCGACGCCGACGTAATCTCAACATTCTAGGATGGCACAACGTGCCGCACCTTGGTGCATGAGCTCGGGCATGAGCAGCCAAAAACTACCAAGGAGCTGCTCGACATCGTAGCTCGACACACCTCTGGTGAGGAGGCAGTCAGGGCCGCCTTCGTCCCAAGCAACGCAAACATGGCCACTAATGGTGGCTGAGCTGCACCAACCAAGACCACCATTAAGGGCACCAGGAAAGGCACCAAGGGTGGCAAGAAAGGGCCGAAGAGGTGACCCATCGCATCACCATAGTAGCCAGCAATGGCGGCGGCGATGAGGAAGCCAAAGTCTCTAGCGAGGAGTGCATAGTGGCAGCCGAACACAACTTCAAGTGCCAGACACGGCCTCCCAAAGATCGTTTAGAGAAACTTCTTGAAGTGACATGCTAACACCACTCATACCCTGTCAAGCACAAGCTCAAGGACTGCACCATGATGAAAAACTTTATGACATTAGGGACCTTCTCCAAAGGTAGGATGCTGGGAGGGGAGCTGGGGGTGGAGGGAGTGTAGCACCCATTCTTGGGAAAGTGGAGGTCAATACAATCTTTGACTGACCCCACCTCGGATCCAGGAACGCTACGTGACTAGATGAGTCCCGGATCCCTGATTCACTACGGAAGGGGACCCGAGCTGTGGTATGTGAGGTGAAACAGAACCTACAATTGACTCAGATCCTTGTCGAGCTAGGGATGGCAGCGACAAACCCAGAAGCATAGAAACATAGGAGACACTGAGTCTTTGGAATATCTTACATCGATAAATAAAATGAAAACAAAACAAAACACTAGTGCAGGTCGGATGATAGAGGCGACGGCGATGAACAAGTGGTGCCTAATCCCAGGGGTCATGGCCAGAGGTGTAGGCCTCCTACAGGCGCTCCAAGATGACGTCCACCACCTCCAAGACGTTGCCAGCTATGCACGGGTCCCAGGGGATCCCTGAGATGGGAGGCATGCCAAGGAGCATCCGGAGCTCGACAAACTACATCAGCTCCTTGTGGTTATCTAGGGGGTTGAGTCCCAGGGACTGCGCCTCCGCCAGCGCCACCTCACATAGGCTTAGGTCCTGCTCTCTCTGATCGAGCTCGACCTTCTTCTCCCCTAGAATCTTATTGAGGACAACTGAGTACTTGGCGTGGGCAGTGTGAGCCTCCATCTTGTCATGGTACTCTTTTCGAGTAGCCTTGGCCTTGGCCCATTCGGCATTGAGGTCGGCACTAACCTTGGCAAGGGCTTTCTCCAAAATCCTCACCATCTCTTCTCATGTGGCAACTGCCTCCTCCCGTGCTAGGAGCTGCACCTGCAACTCCTCAGCCGCTGCCACCATGACAGAGGGAGGAGGAGGAAGAGGCATGTGCAAAGAGAATGCTGACGATCAGCAAAGCATCAGGAAATGAAGCCCTGCCACCATCACAAGTGAACAGAACCCTACCTGTTTGCCACGGACCCCCATTGGGCACATGTGGTCATCACCATCCGATGGGGCGGCGGTGATCGACTACTGCGGCTGGAACCTTTGCTCTGAGGGCACTTCCTGTGATTGTCGTCGTGAACCATCTTTAGGCAAGAAAGCCAAAACAACCAGGAAGGCAAGGGCAAGAAGGGGCACCGCTGCTCTCGCTCAAAGAAGGTTGTGAAGGACCGGGTGAGAGAACCAGCGCCTGGTACTCTGTTGTTTATACCACCGATGAGGTGAAATGATGGTTGTTCATAATCCGCGCCTAGGATAATGTACAGCATGCTAAGGGTCACGAACCATTCACCGCTAGCGGCAACCAATGTTGTTTTCACTGCTAGAGAGAAACAGGCCCACCGGCCAGGCAGGCAGGTCAACCCCACATGCGTAGACTCTCGAAGAAGGCGGACAAACACACACACGGTGCCATGACACAACAACACTAGAAGAAAAGGCATGACCCACAACATCCTCTCAGTGGTTTTTTCCACCTTCCCCTAAAAAATCAATGGCACGGTATTCCCTAATGCAGAAAATGCAAAGCAGCTAAGGAAAACCCACTCGTTTATCACACAATACACCTATCTGTCATTGTATAAACCCCATAATGGTCAAATGTCATGACACGGCTGGGCACACCCGGCCGTACCCTGACACTCAGGGGCTGCTAGGATTGTGGTCCACGGACTGACGCCCGACCGCGGCCCTGACGCGGCTGAAAACTGCACTATTTTCTCTTTCTTTCTTCTTTTCTTTTTTCGGATCCCTCTTCAAAAAAGTGTGAGGAAGAAAATGACTGGTGTATGATCGAACTGCCTCATAGGCTACATTCCAGTCTCATTATTTTGGTCCCAGAGCTTATAGGAAAAGGAAAAAACAAAAAAAAGAGGGATGTCTAAGCTACAACCACTACTCCTCCCCGGTGCCATCGGGAGAGCTGTGAGCAACCGACGCAGGGACCCTTGACTATAGAGATTATGAATGGGTCTGGGTCCAGAAGACCTCCATCTCATCCTTTGTCAGATCAGCATTACCCAGACCCCGGTAACTCCAACTCGAGCTCCAGCTCAAGGAAATTCAACAAGACAGCGGTCAATGCTAGCTGGGGCCCCCAATGGACCCTGTTGGCGACCGCTGCATCAACGCGGCCCTTGAGTAGATCCGTGGCTGAATTCTAAAGGTCTTGATGCTCATCCTGCATTACCTAAAGTTGCCCGGTGGCCTCCTCTAGGTAGGCAACCAGATGGACTCGGTCATCCACCGGCCCAAGAACAAGGTTGCATACCTTCAAGCCAGAAATCTCGAGACGTGAGCACCACTCTGCTCATGCCTGGAACCTGGCAACCATCTCTCCCATAACATCCGCTTGGGAAACATCAATGGGTGAGCACTCCAGTATGGACTGGGAGGCCAGAGACACTGCTGCCCAGAGCGCGGGTAGCTGCATAACCACCTCGGTGTGGTGGGAAGCCACAAACTGCATTCCCTCGTGCAAGGCGGGGTGGCGACAGAGCATCAGTTTTGGTCATACACAACTCAAACCCTCTGAGGTTCAAAAGACTAAGCTCAAGGACCAGGCGCTTGCATTGTTCCTCTACCGCTACCCATAGCCAGTCAACAGCAGCTACATTGACAGCCAGGCTTGGGAGCTTCTCCTCGGTTGTGTCCCGGGCCCAGTGCATAGCCACGAGCTCACCCTCTAAAAAGGAGACCCTCCGAGCTGCCTTGTCCACTTCTCAATGGGCAGTAGCCAGCTGGATGACCCTTTCCTTAGCCATTCTCTCCACTTGGGCGGTACATGCCTCTGCCATGACGGCAGTCGCCCACGCCCAAGTCACCTCCTCCTGAAGTTTTGTCACTACAATCACATCTCGGGCTAGGCACTGCACAAAAAGTTGGAAAAGGTAAGGCGTCAGGGAGCCCAGAAAGGGCCCAAGAAAATCAGGTAAAAAACCTCTTCTTTCCGTCTCAAGACTGACCCAGGCTGGTTGCAGAACATCCCGACTGACCATGGCCAACACCTCCTTCAGTAGCTGGCCCATGGTGACAACCCACGAGCACATTAACTCTGCACTTCCTACCACTTGCCTGCAGCTAGCGGGCAGGGGCAGCAGTCTGGGTAGCCCGACAGCCCCAGCTCACCTGCTCCCAAATCCACAATATCGAAAGACCCAGGAACAGACATCATGCTGTCTGAGGTGGTCCCCCCGAGTGGCCGGAAGCTAGGTTCCCTCGGAGACCCGGGGATTAGGGCGGCCCCACCAGAAGCATCCTCAGGCCGAGGCGCCACCTCATTTGCATGGCCGCTATCGATGCGTGGTATCGCATCGGCATCCACAGCCTCCACCAGGATAGGTGCCCCCACCGTCTTCTGTTGCGTCGGCACCCTAGACACCAACCCTTCCTTTAGGTTTGCCCTCAAGACCTCCCGCATCATCTTACCCAGAGACGAGGGTGACGTGGACGCTGGTCGGGGCACCTGTCACACCCCAAAATTCCAAATTTTGGAATGTGATTAAAATTCTCTAAATCTTAGAACCTTTTCTCAATAGATTTAAATTTCCCTTTAAATTATAAAGGAGAAATCAATCCATTTTGGCAAAAGAGTTATTATCTAAATTAATAAATTAATCTAGGCTCTATATAAAAATTATTTGTTGCAATTCATGCTGCCATTTATAATTCATGTACTGGTGTATTGCTTTAGCATCATAGATCGAATAGAAAGTGTTTTGCATTCATTCGATTTTGAGTTAGACTTGAGCTCAAACCGAAACCCGAATTAGAAAAGAAATTTCAAAATCCTTGTTTTTGTTTTAAAAAATTCCTAGGTTTAATATTTGATCTTTATTTTTTAAAATCCCAAGTCTCAAAATCAAAAACCTTGATTTTTGAAAAGATTTAAATTTTGTTTCAAATTTTTAAACCTTGTTTCAGTTTATTTTATTTACCCTTTGATTTAAAGTCTTGGTTTAAATTTGAATGTCTAAACCCCATTTCCAGATTTTCATATTTCAAAAGTACCCAAAAAATTATTTGAATTTTCTCTATTTTTAACCCAGTTCAAAGTTTGTTTGAAAATGTTCAAAACTATTTGAGTTGAATCCAAATCTGTGAACCAACATTTGAAATGCTCTTTTCATTTTTTCTGCACGGCCCAAGCCATTTTTGGCTCGATAACCAGTGCAGCCCGCCATTTTTTTGTATGATTTTTCTTTCAAGAAAACCCACCCATTCACGCGGCCCATCTCTGCTTTTCAGCCTGCAAAACCTTTTTGGCCCATCACTCAGCCCACCACCCATCGCCCCTTCCTCTCGCAACAAGGCACCGCCGCTCCATCCGGCCGGCCACCTCCACCATACGAAGACCTCCCACTCCCTCTGTTGTGCTGCGAAGTGAAACACCGCCTCATCTGCTTCCTTTCAAGAAAACAGCGTCGGTCCCATCGCTTCCACTCCCCTGTATCGTTCCATCTTCAACTTCGAAGAACCATCACCTTCAATGGACTCCACTCGACGCCGCCCGGTGACCTCCCTGTTCGCTTGCCTCTCACTACCCCGCCCTATAAAAGGCACCCTATAGCACCGTCTCCAAACTATGCCCCCATTCCTCACATCAGCTCACTCGATCCATGCCTGTATCGCCCTCCCGTCAAGCTCTGCCACCACCCATTTGTACCCCTCCATTGCCAGCCCATCTCTGGCAGTCCGCCACCCCGTGCTGCCCTCAATGAGGACTACTCCCCTCCCCTCTCCCTCCAGGACACCTCGTGGCGAGCCCCTGTGACCGAAGACGCCCATGAGCGTGAGCTTCGGTGAGCTCTGCCACCGATGTTCACCCGAGTCCACGGTGTCACACCCCGGTTCTAGGAAACAGAATCGAAGCCTCCATACGTGTGCCTAGGATGTTCAAATCACATGTACGACCAACAATATGGTGAACAGATACAATATCTCATTAAATTACAAACTAGAATCTTTACAAAATGACTCGTGGGCCCAAAAGAAATATTATAGAGTGGCGCAGAAATCTAAGCGTAGGTGTGTCGTCCACAGACACAACCGGAGGAGAGGCAGGCCTAGTCTTTATCTTCTGGCTCCTGCTGGTACTCTTGGTTGGACTCCCGCTTTTTGTTCGACCTAAAGCAACTATAGAGGCAAGTTTGAGTAGACTTATGGTTGCTACTCAGCAAGTGGGGGAAAATA
>VSTD030000128.1:0-19205 GCA_008808055.3 Sporobolus alterniflorus | reverse complement strand
TCTGAAACATAAGCACTTGACGTCTCATGCCAACTAACTCAAATTGCTCGGTAACTGACCCACCAAAATGCAAAAAGATGACACGGTCCATTTACATATCCACCGTAACAAAAAGTTTAATGAACCATTGCATAACTATAGTTAATTTTAAACACACTCCACAACTAACGCACGTCGCCAATTGAATTACGTAATGCCTAACGTCTAGGCTAGCACATAGCAAATTCAAGTTTAAATACATTGAATTACAATAATTAGGGCTTCCACAAAATTTAACTATTTACACGTGCATTTGCTAACTCAACTTTCAAAGGTGTACCTAACTTAGGTCTGGATGTGACAGTGTACATCAAACATATCATCAATTTTAAAGTTAGAAATAAACTACAAAAAATAGGGCTATCACCAAATTCAATAATTTCAAGATACATTTGCTAATTGAAAACTCTAACATATACATAATACCGAGAAGTTACCATAAACTACATTAAATAAAACTAAATCGAATTTAAAATAGTCTAAAATTTAAATTTATATAAACTACAAAATTTAGGGCAACCACGAAATTCACTACACTAAACCTACATGCAACTCAATACCGACGTAAAATATGACTAAATCTAGTACAAACTACCATTCAAACTACTACGATTCAAACTTAATCAAATGATTTTCTAAGAAATTTTCGAAGCCCTAACCTACTCCATACAATGTGTAAAATACAAATCTACTCGGTTAGAAAGGGAGAGGAACCTTAGGGGACGACGAGGAATGAGGAACAAGGGCCAGACGATGGCTGCAGGCATCAGCGAGGAGGAGGGCGGTGCGGATCACCTTCATCACCGAGAGCAGAGAGGAAGAGAAAAGAGAGAGGAAGAGAGAAAGAAAGCAGCACTGGTTTAACTCAACCTCAGTTGCGCCAAGCCTTTTGGCGCAACTCAATCGCGTCGTCTTCTCTAGCACAACTGAAGGCCACGTGGCGCATGATGAATGGGTCGTCAATCGTGCCACAGCAGTCGGCGCGACTGAGTCAAGCCAAAAGGCTTGGCACGACTGGGCCGATGTGACGCCACATTGGCAGCGGGGCACGCGCCTGCCCCATGTATCGCGCCAGTGCACATGGTGTGACTCCTTCATAAGTCGCACCAACCGCACTGGCACTACTCGGGAGGGCCAGATCTTGCAAATAAGTTTCGTGTAGGTTCATTTCTCAAAGTTGTTTTAAAAAAGGGTCAAAATACAAAAAAAATCCCCAACCTGTTGCGCGTGGAAAGTGCTGCTTCAGAGTCTGCAAGTCTTCCTAGGTTACTAGCTCAGATAGCTCCTTGTGATATGACCCTTCTCTAAAGAACTTTCTCATGAACCTGAAACTCAGATAGCTCCGGAGGTACAGATACAAAAACTTTCATCGTTGGCACCACTTTCTTCAACTGAGAAACATGGAAAACATGGTGAAAGACTTGAAGAGGGTGGAAGATCCAGCTTATATGCAACCTTTCCCACACGTTGTAACACTGCAGAAGGGTTGAAATACTTGAATGCTAACTTCTAGTTGCCTCTTGAGGCCAATGAGATTGCACATATGGCTGCAATTTGAGAAACACCATATCACCCACAACAAATTCTCTTTCTAATTGGTGCTTATCTTCTAGTTGCTTCATTCGGAGGGCAGCGCGATGCAAGTGCTGCTTGATCAGAGACTGCATAACCTAACATGTTAGCGGTCGGGGAACTCGAGATGTTCGTAGGAATGGTTCTTCTTAACTTGTATGAGAATGAAGCGGAAGGTCTAGGACTAGGACCTCATCGGCACAGTGGAGCCATCGTGGCAACTGCGCCACCGTGGGAAAGGGCCGGACCCTTACAAATGGCACAATGCCAAAACCAAAACCAAGCCTGCCTTCCTCCTAGCCAGACTCCTGCTTATATACTGCAGGGTGGCACATCTTCACTCATTCTGTAATAACTCTAATCAATGACACCTATTAACTCTCATCACTGGGCACCTATTAACCATCATCAATGAGCACCTAATAACTCTAATCAATGGCGCATAATAACTTCAATCAATGGCGCTTATTCCCTGTTCCCCATAGTATTATTGCACCAGTGATACTTTATGCCGACCATGACATCTCTCCCCTCCTGCTGAACAAGCTCATCCTCGAGCTTGAAGTCGGGGTAAAGCTTGTGGAAGTCAGCTTCGGGCACCCAGCTGGCGTCCACCATGGTCAAACCGACCCACTGGACCAGGAGCTCCGACTAGCCTCGAGCCAGTTGGCGATGCAGAACAGTGGCCAGAGTGGGGCACACACGATTGTGTCGTATCGGTGGAAGGGTCCCTGGAGTTGCCAGTGCCTCGCCATGGAACTTCTTGAGCAAACCGACATGGAACACGTCATGTAAACTTGCTCCTACTGGCAGTTGAAGCATGTAAGCCACGTTGTCGATCTTCTCCGTGACCTGGAATGGGCCGAAGAACTTGGGCCCAAGTTTGCCACACCCCTTGACATCGAGCGACATAATTGGATGGTGTAGGAGGTGGAGCCATGGGCACTCGTCAACCAAGAAGTTGAGTTGTCAGTGCTTGCGGTCGTAGAATGCCTTGTGTTGCTGTTGTGCCTGCTCGAGCCGCTCCTGCACCTCCACCAGGAACTCATCGTGGTCCTGGAGCTATGCGTCCACCGCTGGTAGGCGGGCTTCACCCAGCGAGTAAGAGTGTACTATCGGGGGGGGGGGGGGGGTGGTTCACGGCCGTAAACGATGTGGAACGGCGACATTCTTCTTGACGATTGGAATGAAGTATTGTAACAATACTCCACCAATGGCAGCAAGCGGAGCCACTCCCGAGGCCAATCGTCGGTGAGGCAGTAGAGGTACATGGTGATGATCTTGTTCATCACCTCTGACTGCCCGTCGAACTGCTGGTGAAAGGCCGATGAGAACTATAAGTTCACGCCGGCGAGCTTGAAGAGTTCTTGCCAAAAGTTGCATGTGAACGCCGGGTCACGATCACTGATGATGGAGCTGGGCACACCATGGAGCTTGACGATGTTGTCGAAGAAGACGCGCACCACGGTAGTGGCATTGTACGGGTGCCCCAGCGATAGGAAATGGGCGGACTTAGAGAATCTGTCGACGACCGTCAGGATGACTGAATGGCCATTGACCTTGGGTAGGCCTTTGATGAAGTTGATCCTGATGTCTGCCCATACCGTTGATGACACCGACAGCGGTTGGAGTAGACTGGTCGGTTGTAGTTGATCGGTCTTGTTGCACTAGCAGGTGGTGCACGCACGCACGAAGTCACGCACCAGGGCACATGCGCCGGGCTCATGGAAGTTGACACATAGTCGGTGGAGCATCTTCTCAGTCCCTTCATGGCCGCAGCCGTGCGTGTGTCCCAGGAGGCCGACCAGCACCGAGGACTGCGGTGGCACGTACATCTTGCCATGCGCCGTGATCAGGTCATCAATGATCCACCAATGTTCCCCTTCCTCACCGTCCAGCACCTATTTCATCACAGCCTAGAGGGCAGGGTTAGTGGCATGCGCATGGCAGAGTTCGTCAAGGACGGTGAAGGAAGGAGCCGATATGGCTGCCAATTCCGCCGTTGTTTCTGTGTCACGACGGGAAAAGGTGTCCACCACCACGTTTCCCACATCGGGTCGAAACTCGATGCGGAAGTCAAAGCCGATGAGCTTGCTAGCCCACTGGTGCTGAGGGTTGGTCGCTAGGCACTGGTCGAGGAGGAATTTTATGCTGAAGTGATCGGTCTTGATGAGGAACGGATGCCCCAATAGGCACGACTGCCAATGCTGCACTGTGTGGACCAACCCGATGAGTTCCCGCTCATAAGTGATGAGCTTGGTATGCCACAACGCCAATTGACAGCTGAAGAAAGCCACCTGACCACCGTCTTGATGGAGCACGGTGCCCAAGCCCGTGCCAGAGGCGTCGCATTCCACAACAAAGTCGCAGTCGAAGTTCAAGAGCTGTAAGATTGGAGCCATAGTGAGCGCACGCCGAAGCACCCGGAATGCCTCCTCTGCCTCTGCGCTCCACTTGAATGCATCCTTCTTGAGCAGCGCCGTCAGTGGTGTGGCGATGGCACCATAGTTCTTGATGAAGCAGTGGTAGTACCCCGCCAAGCCCAGGAACACCTGAATGGTGCGCATGAAGCATGGTAGCGGCCAGTCCAGCATGACCCAGACCTTTTGCTTGTCCATGGAGACACTGTCTGTCGAGATGACATGCCCCAGGTATGCCACCGAGCATTCGTCGAATGAACACTTGGAGCGTTTAACGAATAAGTGATGCTCCTGTAGCTTGGCCAGCACCAGGTTGATGTGGTGGAGATGCTCCGACCAGGACGAGCTGTAGATGAGGACATCGTCAAAAAATGAGCACGAATCATCGGAGGAATGGTCAGAGAGTGTTGTTCATCAGCTTTCGGAAGGTGGCCGACGCGTTTGTCAGGCCGAATGGCATGACCAGGAACACGAAGAGGCCTTGGTGGGTGCGGGACGCCATTTTCTCCACGTCGGCATCATGCATCCGCACCTGATGGTAGCCAGACTAGAGGTCCAGCTTTGTGAAGATGATGGCGTCGTGTAGCTCATCAAGCAATTCTTTGACGATGGGTATTAGAAATTTATCCTTCACCGTCTTACTGTTCAGTGTCCTGTAGTCGACGTAGAAGTGCCAGGATCTGTCCTGTTTCTTCACGAGCAACACCGGTGCCGAGAACGCTGATGAGCTCAGCTGGATCACCCCTTGGTGAAGCATGTAAGCGCACTGTGACTCCAGCTCCTCCTTGTGCAGGTGAGCATAGCGGTATGGCCGCACGACCACTGGTGTCGTACCCAGCAGGAGCCGGATTTGGAGGCTATGTGGACGCACAGGCGACAGCCCCACCAGCTTGGTGAACACACTGTCGAAATGGCACAACAAGTCTTCCAATGCCTTGCAGTTGATGGACATCAGAGGCGGCACGCCCCTTGGCTTCGTGGCCTGCCCACAAACCCGGTGCTCGTTCCAAACAAAGATGATGGTGCGTGCGGTGAAGTCCCACAATATCGGCCCCAATGACTCAAGCCACTAGACTCCGAGCACCATCTCATATGAGCCAAGCATGAGGTCAAAGTAGTCAAGAGAGAATGGCTCATCACCGATGGTCATGGGCAGATCCTTGCAACAGCCTGGGCAGTGTAAGCGTTCATCGTTTGCCACGGTGACTCACAGCCCTGCTCAGCAACTGAATTTGAGGCTGATGCGCTCGGCGGTGTCGAGATCCACGATATTGTGGGTGGACCCTGAGTCCATGAGAGCGGTGATCCGAGCACCATTGATGATGACATAAAACTGCATGGTGCACTCCGCGCGGGGGCGAATGCTGGTGAGCATGTGGATGGAGATCACAGGCGTGTCAGTGTCGTCCGCCGCTGTGTCATCGTCTTCTGTCACCTCGATGCAAAATAGCTATTTGCACACCGCCTTGTGCCCATTCGTGAAGAATTTGTTGCAATGAAACATTGCCCATTCTTGCGGCGTTGGGCCACCTCGGTGGGGGTCAGCCGCTTGATGGACGATGTGGGAGTGGCCACCGATGGGGAAGAGGCAACGGAGGTGGCTGGCGTGACACCTGTGGCGGAACCCAGTGGGTTGGTTCGGGCGCGCCACGAAGAGTGTTGATGAGGTGTCAGAGGGGACGACGTCGTCTCGCGTTGTTCATATGCCTGTGTCAGCATGATGGCATCATCGAGTGTAGGTGGCCAGTGCAGCGTGACATCAATGCGGAGGGGCTTCCTGAGTCCCGTGTGGAATAGCTGCACCTGATGAGCCTCAATGATCATCGTGTCCCTGCACGACAAAGCCATGAAGAGTTTTGTGAAATCATTGACACTGCCGCCGTGCCGCCGGAGTGTGATCTCACCGATCGGACTGTCGGTCAATGGTGGCCCGAATCGTTTGTTCACAAGCTAGACAAAATGCGACTACAACATCGGCCTGACGTTGAGCTCCAGTCGATGGTACCATAGCTGCGCGTCGTCAGTGAGGTAGAAGGACACATATGCGACGCGTCGGTTCTCTGGGGTGTGCCACAATTGAAAGTAGCGTTCGCATCGGTTGAGCCACGGCATGGTGTCGCCCATGCCATCGTATTTTAGGAACTCCATCTTGTGCGAGGTGGGGAATCTGTCATCCTCTGCGTCATCATGGCGGCGGCCATTTGGCGGTCGCCCGTTTTCTTGGGCGCCTAGGGCGCGCTCGGCGCGGAGGAGGCCAGCGTTCTTGAGTTGTTGCGATGTCTTCGATCGCCTGGAGTCACCTGGCGATGTCCACCATGGTGAGCTCCTTCTCTCTGTCCCTGGCTACTGTCCCCGCGCCATCGCCTACCGCTGAACCAGAACTCATGTCATGAGCTACGGAAGCAGAACCCGAGACTCGTGATACCAAGTTGTCAGTGGTCGGGGAACTCAGGACGTTCGTAGGAACAATTCTTCTTAACTTGTATGAGAATAAAGTGGAAGGTCTGTGACCAGGACCTCGTCGGTGCGGTGGAGCCATTGTGGCAACCATGCCGCCGTGGGCAAGGGCTGGACCCTTACAAATGGCACAATGCTAAAACCAAAACCAAGTATGCCTTCCTCCTAGCCGGAGTTCCTCCTAGCCTGCCTTCCTCTCTAATAACTCTAATCAATGGCACCTATTAACTCTCATCAATGGACGCCTATTAACTCTAATCAATGGCGCCTAATAACTTGAATCATTAGCACTTATTCCCTATTCCCCATGGTATTATTGCGTCGGTGATACTTTATGCAGACCATGGCATAACGTTATTGCAACCATGTATCCAAGGTACCACAAGTAGCAGTACTGATAGCAGACAAGTCAAAAGAGCGGGGCACATACCCATATAATGCTTGAAAGGGGGAACAACCGATTAAAGAATGATAACAATTATTATACCAATACTTAGACAACGACAACCATTCCAGACACCTCTTTGGACAAGCACTGACAAAACAACGAAGAAACATTTCCATACACTGATTGACACACTCCATTTGTCCATTAGACTGAGGATGGTATGCTATACTCATTCTGAGCTGCCCCTTAGCCAAGCTAAACAACTCTTTCCAAAATAGACTGGTGAATATCTTGTATCGGTCAGATACTATGGACTTTGACATCTCATGTAGCTTGTAAATCTGATCCAAGAACACCCTTGCCACCGATTGAGCTGTGTATGGGTGTTTGAGTGGCACAAAATGAGCATACTTTGTTAGCTTGACAACAACCACTAATATGCAATTAGCTGAACCAGACTGAGGGAGACCTTCTACAAAATCCATTGTGATTATTTCCTAAGTTGAATCAAGGACAGGTAAGGACTGGAGCAGTCCTAGCAGCTTGGATCGACAATATTTAGCTTGTTGAAATATGAGACAGGACCTGACATAATTCTGAACATCTGCCTTCATACCCTTCCATGCTACAAATTGTTTCATCATTCTATAAGTTATTGGGGCTCCTGAGTGCCCCCCCCCCTACAACTGAACAATGAAAGGCTGACATCAACTGAAGATGAAGATCAATATAAGATCCAATCCATACTCTATGCTTATAGCACAGAAGTCCATCAACCAAGGAAAAATCTGGAACATAATTGTTGTCCAATGCTAGCTTTATCAGTAATGTTTTGGCATGCTCATCAGTTTCATAACTCCGGCTGACCAAGCTCAACCATTGAGACTGACATGCATACATTGCACAATAGATAGCTGAAGATGATGAAAATGGTTGATCAGGTCTGCGAGATAGTGCATCTGCAGTTGTATTCTCCACCCCCTTCTTGTACACAATTTTATATGTCAACCCTAGCAGCTTGGTGAACAAATTCTGCTGCCATGTAGTATGCAAGTGTTGATCATTCAAGTAGGACAAACTTTTCTAATCTGTAGCAATGCAAAACTCCTAAAAATGTAAATAGGGTCTCCACTGTTTTATTGCAAGAAGAATAGCAACATACCCTTTTTCATAAGTGGATAATCCTCTCATCTTAGGCCCTAATGACTTACTGACAAAAGCTATAGGATGGTGATTCTGCATCAATACTGCCCCAATCCCCAGCTTAGATGCATCTATTTCTATAAGAATGGGCTTGGCAAAATCTGGCAATGCTAGCACTGGAGCCTCAATCAAAGCCTTCTTTGAGGTCTAAAATGCCCCATCATGATCTGTAGTCCAAATAAATATAGTGTGTTTGTTGAACATATCTGTCAGGGGCCTGGAAATAATCCCAAAGTGTTTCATAAAATTTTGATAATAACCAGGTAAACCTAGAAAACTCTTCAGCTCCATAACAGACAATGGAGTAGGTCATTCTGCAACTGCCCTGATCTTCTCTGGACATGTTGAGACTCCTTGTTCACTTATGACATATCCAAGGTAAGATATCTTTCTCTTAGCAAAGGAACACTTGAAAATCTTCACTCTGCAATGATGTTGTTGTAGTAACCGAAACACTTGCATGAGGTGATTTAGATGTTCAATGTAGGACTTATTGTAAAGCAGAATATCATCAAAGAAAACCAGCACACACTCTCTAAGAAGAGGTGCCAACAATGAATTCATAGCCTTTTGAAAGGTGTGGGGTGCCCCAGTTAATCCAAACGACATCACTAGAAACTCATAATGACCTACATGAGTTTGGAATGTAGTTTTGAAGCAGTCGGCTGGGTTCATTGGGATCTGATGAAAACCTAAACATAGGTCCAGATTGGAAAACCAACTAGCCTAACTTAACTCATCCAGGAACACATCAATGATAGGCACAAGAAACTGCCCCTTCACTGTAATTGCATTCAGATGGTGATAGTCCACGCAAAAATGGTAAGCCTTATCCTTCTTCTTAACCAACAAGATAGGAGAGGAGAAAGAAGTGTTGATGGGTTGGATTAGGCCTTGCTTCAACATTTCATGTACTTGATTCTCAATCTCAGTCTTCAATGCTGGTGCATATATGTATGGTCTGATAGATACAGGTCTGCATCCAAGGATGAGTGGTATGGAATGAGTACATGCTCTAGGTGGAGGGTAACTGATGTTGTTTGCAAACACATCAGCATAAGTCTGTAGCAGACTCTGAATCTCAGGAGGATACTGAGTGTCATTAGCATTTGTATTACTACTATCCAAATTAAGATCCTCTTCAGACAACTGCAACTCCTGAACCACAACCCCTTCTCTTAATTCATACAACACACCTTGAATAACCACAGTCTGAGACCCGTATGGTATGGCTAACCATTTAGCAGACCAATGGATTTTCATGGGACTAAACCTCTCGAGCCAATCATAGCCAATGATCACATCATAGTGCTACAGAGGAAGAACCTTAAAATTAGAGTGAAACTAAAAACTCTGCACTATCAACTAAACATTCAACATCTGAGAATGACATAAGACAGGAACTCCATTAGCCACTTTAACTGACAGAATTGATTGCAATGGAGACACACCATCGAGCTTAGCTGCCAACTCTGTATTGATGAATGAATGAGAACTGCCAGAGTCAATCAACATCAACATCTCATGCCCTTGAATGTAACCAACCAGTCTCATAGACTTAGGAGAGTCCACACCAGTCATAGTAGCTTCAGACAAGCACACACACAACTGAGCAGAATCGTCATCTGTTGTGAATGAAGTGGTCACCTATGTAGTCGTGTCTGCATCCTTGGGAAACAGCTCCTAGAATTCCTGAATGGTGTACAGTTGAACAGTTGGCGCGCACTTGTGGCCATGTGACCATTTCTCAGCACAGCAATCGCAGAGCCCCCACGCACAACGGTACTACTTTAGAGCCCTCATTTTCTCATCAACAGAGGTGGCTCTTGCGACTTCAGTGCTTCTATGATCTTCAGCCAAAGGAACACCCGCAAGTTTACCCAGCTTTGGGGGAAGAGGTAATGGAAAACCTTACTGTGGAACCATCCGATGGGATAAAGGTTCTGAGCGGTGATAATCCTTCTTCCTCCTAAAGTCAACTACCTCCTCCTGCACCAAATCAAGCGTACAAGCAGTATCGAAGGAAGATGGGCACTGAATCATGATCATAGATTTAATATCATAATGCAATTCATCAACAAATCGCATAGCATAGTATAATGGGTTTGGAGTGGAATCATACATGGCCAATTGATCAATTAACGAGGCAAACTGCTCAACATACTCAGTCGCATACCCCATTTGATGAATGTGAAACAACTAGCGAATTAGAGCTTCATGCTGATCCTGACCAAAATGGTCATGGGTCCTAGCACAAAACTCTCCCCACCCCACACTCCTCAGGTGACGCTCTACAAACTGGAGCCAACACACTAGCTCACCCTCAACATGCATCGATGCAACTCTAACCCAAAGCGACTGCTCTACGCCATACATGTCAAAGTAATTTTCACAACGATAACGCCAAAGCTGTGGATCCTCACCGCTAAACACTGGAAGGTTGATTTTAGGAAACTTCCCCTAGCTAGAGCGAACAAAATCAAAATGGGATGAGTTCGGGGCATTGCGAGCAAAATTTGAAGCAGTCTCAACAGCATGTGGGAAAGATCTAGGATAGGGCGTACCATTGGCCGAGATGCGAGTTTGGGTGAACATCGTCCCAAACTCACGATCCCGAGCGTGTAGGTCAGAATGGTGTCCATCAGGGCCATTGATGTTGGTTGTCAGAGCAGGACCAGTGGGTGCCGACTCATTGGTGGTGAGAATACTTGATCGCCCTTGCGGGTTCGTCAGGTTCTCACGCTCCATGAACCGGTTGAGGCGGGTGACCTCGAGCTTGAGGTCGGTGACATGCTTGCCCTGATCCACACGCTCCACGTCCGCCTCCGTGCGTGCCATCTCCAGTGCGATGAAGCGCTCTTTGAAGCGTTGCTCGACCACATCGACGCGCGTGTCGAGCCTATCACAACAGCCTTCAACCTTCTCGCCCAAGTGCTGCATCATCAGCTGTAGCTCATCGATCATGGTACGGATGGAGGGATCAGTGGACTCGATGGATCTAGGGCGGTGAGAGTAGTGTTAGGGATATGGCTGCATGGATCACAAAATCTGATACCGGATTTTTAAGATAGGGGAAGCAAGAATCTAAGAACAACAGGGGATTCGAGGAACAAGAAGAGCAAGCAGAGGAGCAAAGAATGATTGGATTAGAACAGAGAACATTTGTTCGGTTACGACTTGAATGATTCCGTTTTCCTTCCACTCTTGGCTTATAACCCGCCGACCGGTACACACTACTCACTCATCCAATCTGAGACACACAATCTACTGTTGGGCTTCACCCTTCTGGTACTGGTGCGACGACCTGCTGGGTCAGAGCAAACTTCCTTCTCTTTATTATTTCCCGCCTGATCGCTAGCCCTGATAGGTGGGGCTTCGGTCCAGTTCGCGATGAAAGTGGCTGCGACTTATCTCTCCGTCGGTGAGGTGGGAGCGGTGAGACGAGAAGAGATGGGAGCAGGTGGAGGTGGGTGCGGTCACCGGTCATCAAGGGTCCGTGCTACCAGTACACGAGACAAATGATAAGGTGTGTTGGGCTGGCAGGACCTTGTCCCTTGTCCCGGTACCCATACCCGGTTTGATGCTTCCGTGACTGACCTTCACGAGTTTATACGGTGTTTGGGACCCGCTTATTGACTAAGTAAGAGCATCTTCAGGGGATTTTTATAAACTCTTTCTAAATTAAATTAATGGGATTTAGTCTAAAGAATCATCTCTAACAATTCACCTAAACAACTCACAGATATATTCTCCACTAAACTCACCTCATTTGTAAGTAGAAATAAGGGAAGTTTAAGTGCTCTATACTAGCCTTTTCAATAAAACAAATAATATTGTGGATCAAAATACTAATGTGGTTTAATAAAAAATATTCTTATATCCACTTTTAGGAGGACTGTTGGAGGAGGGGATATTTTTACGCCTCAAAATTTTTTAGGAAGCCCCTAAAAACATGTTTTAGGAAGAGAATTTCAGTGGTGATGTTGGAGATGCTCTAAGGCGCTGCTTGGATAATTGAGTTTTTAGACCATCTTTAATAGCATCTCTAAAACTAATTCTAAATTCACATGTTTTAACTAGTCTCTAAAATATAAATCATCCAAAAAAACGTTGATGCAAACCAACAATCTTTTTAAAATCAATTTCAACTATATATCTAAACATGACACATCATCGATAGGCCCCAATGTCATGGGGAGCGAGTGTACGGATGGTTAGCTGGGTGACTAGCTAAATTTAGACATTAAAGAATCCGGAATGGAAAGTGAGAAAAAATAGAGAGATAGATAAAGGCTATATTAGAGAGTGTTTTTTTATGAAAAACTAGTTATATTTACCTTTACAAAATGATTTAGCTAATCTCTTGAAGATGCTCTAACAACTCCTTAAAAAAAGTAACTCCACTAAACATTTGGGAGGTAAAAAACCTCACATTCTCCGACAGATTTTAGAAACCGGAAGAACTCTAAAATGGACAATTTTTTATTTTTAGAAAACTAGATTCTTAGTTTTCTTAATAACTCACTACTCTCGACTAGCTAAAACACGTTTTTTTGTGGCTAGTGATGTTTTACCTTTTATTAAATGAAAAATATTTACCCTCCAACCTAGTTTTTTCCAAACACACTCCAACCTAGTTTTTTTAGAAATCAACTTTTTAAAAATATCTTTAAAACTCAATTTTTAAGAAAATACAATGGATCCAAACAGTCCCTAAACTTAGGGACACAACACACATTGTTGGTCGAAACAGGTCAGTTTGTTTGGGCACCAAGGCAGACCAGAACTCGAGATCCTTGGATGGGTGGAGCCAACTAGCACGAGTTTTAAAAAGAAATTGTCGATAATATAAATTGGCAACTCTAAGGTTACCTCCGAGCTCCGACCTTAATTAATCAAAATGAGCTCCTAGGTTTAAAAAATGAGTTCCTTTAAATTACAGTTCTAGTCACAAAATCAGGGACGACTTAAAATTTGCTCCATAAGCTGGACCATCACACGAGACTTATACAATTTGCTCCATAAGTTGGACTTATGACCTGTTTGTTTCAGCTTATAATCCAGTCAAATTATATAATCTAAATGGTTACCAAATAGTTTAACTTATAGTCTAAATTATATAATCTAGTATCCAGATTATGATAATCCAATAATATGGATATTTGATGCTTATTTCTAGTAAAAGACTTACTACCTTTGCTTCTTTCCATGAAATTACTCACAAAATCCATTAGACCTCCCACCCTCAATTAAAGTGTTTTATTGTTTTTACATGTCTAAGAAAAATAAACTGAATTTTAATAATATAGGTTGTCAAATATTTACATCTAAATTATATAATCTATAAACTAAAACAAACATACTCTTACTATACTGCTCAGTGCTTAATTACCCAAGGGACGACCTGCTGAGCATGAGGGACGCACAGGTCGCTGTCTGCTTAAAAGAAGGCCGCACTTTGCACCGTAGGTCTGAAACGACCGGCTCAATTTCATTGCTCTTTTTATCTCTCTCCGGATCTCTGTCATTTATAGACTGGCTGCAATAATAGACTGGCTAAGACGGTCTGCAGTGCTATTCTTTAAAATTCACACTCTAAAAGAAAATTATCTGTCATTTACAGCACGTACTATATTTTATAGTACAGTATTTCATAATTCTTCACACTCCTCATACTTTAAATTCATTCTCCATATCAATTATTATCCATATTTTATTATATTTTCTACAACTAACTTTTTATCTATCATTCTCATCTCAACTACCATCCTATTTTATTTCATTTTTCATAACTCTATATCCAATTACCTAATAATAATTTGTTCAATATAATTTCATAACACAATTAATGAAAAATATAATTTATTTTCTTTCCCCCTATTTTCCCTTTTTTTCATTTCTCTTTCCTTTTTCCCTTCCTCTCTTTTTTGTTTCCTTTTTCTTCTTTTTTCCTTCCCTTTTTCTTTTATTTATTCCCTTTCTTTATTTCTTTTCTCTTTTTCTTTCCCCTCCTCTCCCGTCTTCTTATCCAGTCCATATACGTTCGATAGCCTCCACTCTCTCTCTCCACACGACAAAGCATGAGTGGGTGAGACGAACGGCGGCATGAGTCGGGCAAAGGCAGAGCGAGCGGTGGTGGGTGACGCCGAGCGGCGGCGATTCGGGTGCTATGGCAGCGGGCGACGGCGGGGGAGGCAGCCAAGGTGGGGCGGCGCGGTGAGCGACGACGGCCTAGGCGACACGGCGTCGGGCCCTTCACCAAGGCGGCGTCGGGCGACGACGGCCCAGGCCACGTGGCATCGAGCCCTTCACTGAGGTGGCATCGAGTGACGACGGCCCAGGCAGCGCGGCGTCGAGCCCTTCACCAAGGCGGTGCGGTCGAGTGGGGCGGACGAGGCAGCGCGATCGTGCGGGGCAGCCCCGACGCGGCGGCGGTCGGTGACTATTGTACCTGAAAGTTTCATCCTCAGTGTGAACCAAGATGAGCCACCATCCAGTATGACTTTCGTCTGCTTGATTTGGCGTACGCCTGTAGCATCCGCAACTATCCAGTATCGTATACCGGATATGGTATACCAGACGGCGCTGCAGACGATTTTCTCACCCCATAGCTAAATATAGCGTACCGGACCGGATAGCAGAGCCTAAGCTCAGCGAGTTATCGCGTGGGACGGAAATTGGTTGGAAGATATCAAATCAAACAGCATTGTTGGTTTCCCGCTCTAATCATCCAGAGTCAAACAGTAATCGGTTGTATATGGATTTAATAAGTTTGCAATATACTCTATGCTCTGTTCTGTTTTTGTTGTCGCGGTTTATTTTTTGAATTATGTTTGATCATTTATTTTATTTAAAAAATTTAAAAAATAATATATTTTATTATGATTTATTTTATCACTAAATAAAGTTTAAACATAGCTTATAATTTATATATTTGAACTAATATTTTAAATAAGATCAAACATAATTTAAAAAATCAATAATGATAATAAAAAAATGGATAAAGTATACTTAGAGCAAGGTACAAAATGATGGCGTACTAGGGAGCACGTGATTACTCATCACTATGCTCCCACACAACTTAACTGTCTTCATCGACATGTTGATTAGCCTCTTCTAGATGCGTGTGCCCCCCGGCCCGGCCTTCTAGTTCGATTGCATTTTGCCTCCCCACGAGGAGGAGACCATGTTCGTTGTTACATGCACACTATCATCCATACGACCAAAATTAAATGGGTCAAGCTGCAACTTCCTTACCAAAAAAATTGTATGAAGGTTAACCACGCTATTTGGGTTGAAACCACTAGTGCATGTCCTAACTATTTGTATATATTTTTCTTTATTTTTTAATCTATTAGAATAAGAATATGCAAATTAAATAATGTACTCCTCCATTCTAAATATGATGTCGTTGAAACATAAAAAAATGAACTGTTGATAGTACAAACATTATTTTCAGAATGGAGGGAGTATTTCATAGTGCCTATAAAATCTATCATAGCCTCTCGCTTTGTCGTTCAAAATATGAAAGACAAAAAATAGTAACCAGCGACAACATTAAAATAATGGAGGAGTATTATCTTTGAGATATTTACATGTCAGGAATGGAATTAATACAAGCAGGTGCAACATTATGGGAAGAATGGAATACAAGCAGTAGGCAGAAAGCAAGGAGAGACCAGACCATGCATGACACTAGACAGCATTATCAACGTTCGTTGTCAGTGCTCATCAGAATATATGCTCCAGGCCACAGGCCCAGGCTCCTCCAACATGTAAACAATGCCTGGAACAAAGCCAAACAAAGCAAAAAGGTCCAAAGCCGACTTTTCAGAAGGCCTACAAAGCGAGGCAAAAGCAGGAGCCGTCCAGCGTATCTTTGCTCTGTGCACGTAGTAGTCCTGTAGATTTGTACCAGATCCGCTGTCGCTGCAGTGCCGGACATCAGGAAGGCAAAACTCTTCATCTCTTTTCTGCACCGTTCGTTTGGCCCTTTCACAATGCAGCAACCTGGCAGAAATATATTTTTGTTTTCAGTTCTTTATTTAGCTATACTTCATTTAGTAGCCGTAACAATCACAAAAAAAACCTCAGATTTACACGGGTTGATCCATCACTTTTTTTTTGTTTTTGAAATCTTTGATCTACCACTTTCGTCTCTCTCTCTCTCTCTCTGTGATGAAGCCATTCCATCGTTGCACGAGGTAATCGTAAGAAAACAAAAAACGGGCCTCAAATTGCAGCGAAGCAGCCCATCAAGACAGGCTTGCAGAGAGCCCCAGTTCAGGCCCGTCATAGTTTCAGTTTTTTTTAGAAAGCCCGTCATAGTTTCAGTTGGGAAGCACGCGTATCACTTTTTTTTTCTTTCGAATTGGACCCAAAAAATGAAATAAATATCGAGAGAATGCCCTCTCGCTCGAAGGCACGACATCCCCCTTGCCGGCCCGCCCTAGCGAATCCAATCCTCTTCGTCCTCCCCTCCCCTTCCCCTCTCGGTCGCCGCGCCGAGCGCACACGCCTCCTCCTTACCCCGGCGGAGCCACCTAGCACGCCGCCGCCACCGTCCACGGGTTCCTCCGCTCGCGACCGTCCGCGCCCGTCGCCCTCCTCCCCTCTCCTGGACCCACGTGGAGCAGAGATCCGTCCGGACCCAGGCACCTGCTGGTAAGGAAACCCTAGCTCGCTGTTACGGTTCGATTGTTCTACCTAGGGTTCAGTTTGGTTACGCACGAAGTTCCGTTCTGTTTGCCGTGAGGAATCGGACCCGTACCGTACCGTTCTTGCTGGACGAAGCTCCAATCCATACATCCATCTTGTTTCCTGCCTTTTGGCTAGGTACAACGTTAACAAAGTTTTCTTTTCAAGGAATTTCGTGGGTTACCTTGAGAATCCGTTCCATTTTGTTAAGTCTGGCCCTGAATTTGCGTGTTTTGTGGTAGAAACGGTCTGGTTACCTGTGCTTTTGTTGCTCTAGAACAGGCGAAAGGTGAGGGAATCGTGTGTTTTAGCTGTGCTGCTGTCTGAAGCGTCGACCCTTTGTTGAAGACTGGACTGTTTCGGGTAGTTTTGTAGGCTGGATATGAATAAATGATGAAAGGGATGTGCTTAACTGCATTTTGCTTCTATATTAGTACTCATAATGTAATTCAATCGTTAGGATGTGAACCATGAGGTGCATATAAGCTCGAACTAGTTTTTTGAAAGAGTGCTCTTGTCTCAGCTGTGCTCTGGTAAGGCTGTGGACCTGGTATCATGGCTCGTTTTATGTACTGGTATTATCATAAGTCAAGCCCAGTTGGTTTGTCTGTGGCACTTCGTGGATAATGTTGAGGGTCTTGTGTTTCACATTTGACGTTGAGAATAATGGGCACTTCTCGGGTTTCTCACCAAACAAATGATATAACATGCTCAATTATATGTTTTATTCATCTAGCTGCAAGTCATCTCTGTCCCCAATCCCCATTGTCTTGTGTTTATGTTTCGACTTTAACATGTGCAGGTTAAGTGTTGGATAGGAATAGAGTACCTTCTGGCTCGTTGTGGTTGATTTTTTTTTTCTGGAAGATGGAGATACAGACTTCGGGGAAGGCCATTGATCTGCTGATGGAGAAGGTTCTTTGCATGAACATCCTTTCATCTGATTACTTTAAGGGGCTCTACAGGCTGAAGACCTATCATGAGGTCATTGACGAGATCTACAATGAAGTCGATCATGTAGAACCTTGGATGACTGGCAATTGCAGAGGCCCCTCCACTGCATTCTGTCTCCTCTACAAGTTCTTCACCATGAAGCTTACGGTCAAGCAGATGCACGGTTTGTTGAAGCATCCTGACTCCCCATACATTAGAGCTGTAAGTTTCTGTTCTTTGTTTTTTGCATTTGTACTTTTTTTATGAATGTCATGCTTTGTGGCGCCATATCTGCTCGCTAGGCATAAGGTCAGTGCATGAATCCATTTGGTTGTTTAAGAACTCAGCTCATCAGTGTCTTGAATTGGAAATAGTTTTTCATGATCCAAACAAATAATTCTTACATTACCCGCAATTCACTAATGCATAATTTTGTTCTTACATTTTGGTTATAGACACTAACAGTCCTACGACTTATTTCTTTGGGTGGACTTGTGTCTGCAATTTGGTTCTAGGACACCTGGATGACAAAGTTTGCGAGCAGTCCATAGTGTACCAGTCTGTGCGCTGGAGTTGTGAGCATTTTTTTTGTTATATTTGCTTAACCTGTTAAAAATCAGATACTTGATGTTGCATGGTAATTGGTAAATGACTGTTTGGTGTTGGTTTGCAGATTGGCTTCTTGTATCTTCGCTATGTTGCAGACCCAAAGATTTTGTGGACCTGGTATGAGCCCTATTTGAGGGATGATGAGGTAGAGTGTTCTTTTACCACACACTTTTAGTTTCTTGTTCATATTCTTTTTTTGGAACTTGCTTGCCTTTCATTTGTTTATAAATGGCAATTTGTTGAATTGATGTAACAAAGACACTTACATTTGCCGTTAGTTGAGCTGGATGTCTTAAAGTAGCTTGATCAAGAATGGGATGCTCAAAAAGTAGTTGAAAGTTTTTCATTTAAAAAACTCAAACGAAAAACTTGTTTTAGTGCTACTTAAAATACTAGTACTAAATTGCTATTTCCTTTTATTAGTTCATGGTTTGATTTGAGCTGATCTTGTTTGGTTCTGTCTATATCCCAGCATAAGTTGCTTTGGGTCTGAAAGCTTTGTTGTATTTGTATAGTTCTGTGTGCTACATGAGCTGTTGAGTGTTGAGCATGAATTTGAGTTTGAATCAGTTTTTTCCCTGGTGCAGAAATTCACTCCAGGATCTAATCAACGTGAGACAACTATGGGTGTTTACGTGCGTGATCTCATACTGGGACAGGTGTGTTCTCTTAACTTCTGTTTTGCAGACAGAAATAAGCACTGTTTCTCTGATCAACTGTCATGTCCATCCTTGAGTTCCTGGCTTTCTGCTGATGCTAGCACCCACTGATTCCCATGTGAATTTTAGTTTCTATACTTTTATGTAATTCCTTGTCCATATCATGTGATTTGTGCATTTCTGTTCTGATGCTTGTTAGCATCTTTTGAAATCCCCATTCATCTTGTG
>VSTD030000127.1:0-19219 GCA_008808055.3 Sporobolus alterniflorus | reverse complement strand
GCAAAGTTTGAGAGTGAATGGACAGGGTAGTTTATCGGCTAAGGAGTATCATGAGTTGATGATGGATAAGATTGATGACGTCCCTGAAAGCCAATTTAAAGCATTGAAAGAGATAGAGGAGAAGATCAAGATAGCTAAGACATACAACAAACATGTCATGGAAAAATCATTTCAAGTTGGAGATCTAGTATGGAAAACGATTTTGCCATTGGGGACTCGAAGTGGTAAGTTTGGTAAATGATCGCCTAGTTGGGAAGGATCGTTTACAGTTATCCGGGTTGTGCCGGGTAATGCTTACTTTGTGGAAGCTTTAAACAGAAAGTATCTAAAACGCTACTATCCTAGCATGTGGCAAGACCGATAAGGGAGATTATCGTGTCCAAGTGGACTAGTGGTACAAAGAAGCAAGGACAGTTAAAGGTAATCGTTCGGTGTAAGCGTGAAAGAACGGTTTTGTGAAAATCATTTACGTAGTTATGATCGTATGTTTCTTGCTTTTACATACAAGTTACACAAGAAACAAGGGGGCATGTGTTACACCACAAAATGTGACACGGTGGAGGATGGCTTGCTGGAACGTGCATCAGAGGGTAACCCGGGGAGGGGGGTAAGGAAGCAAACTCGACGATATCTTATAACCCGGGTAATGTCGGGAGAAACGGATAACTTGATGGTGAAGGTCAACGTGAAGGAAAATGTGGGGGAAGAACTGATGATGGCCAATACTGAGTTGCTTGAGGCTTGACATGTTCTAGACATGTTCTAATTACCCAAAGTTATCTGGGTCGGATCAAGGTTACCTAAAGGTTACTCTAGCCAAATTACGAGTCGGGTGAGATTGGGGTAAGGTTGGGTAAGACAGATTCAGTCTGAGGTAAGGAAAATGGTGTTATCTGGGATGCTTCAGAGTTACTCGGGTTGGCTTAGGGTTACCTGAGCTATCTTGATGCATTATCGGCCAAAATAAGCATAAGTCAAGGTGCGAGGCTGATGAGGAAGTTTTCGGGTGAGGCCAGTTGAAGGGTACCCGACCGAGCAAGGTGATTGGGTAAGGTTGGGTAAACAGTTGGGTGCAGCAAAGTGTTACCCGGCCAGGCAAGGAAGTTGAGTACGGTGGCTGGGTATGATCGGGTAGGTAGAAGTCCGATCGAAAAAGATCGGGTAAGGTAATTCGACCGAGTAAGACCATGTAAGGCCGGGTAAGTAGAAGTCCGATCGGGAGAAGAATCGGGTAAGGTGATTTAGCTGGGTATGAACGTATAAGGCTGGAGCATTGATATGATCGGGTAAGGCTTGAGTAAGGCACTCGGATGAAGATCAGATAAGCTATTCGGGTGAGATTCGGGTAAGCCGATCGAGTAAGATCGGGTAAGCTGATAGGGTGAAGGTTACCCGGGTAAGTTGTCCGGGTGAACTCAAGAAGAAGATTGAGAAAACATGTCCGAATTGAGATGGAGTCTGAGTCCAAAAGGGGATAAAGACCTTGAGTTCGAGTAAGGAAGAGTCAAGGCCGGGGTGAGCTAAGTCTGAGCCAAGAAGGGTCCAAGGATGAGCAATTCGGTTCAACTGAAAACTGAGTTGGAGAGGAGATCAAGTTGAGTTAGAGTCTGAGTAGGATCAAGTTAGGAGTTCAAATAGATAAAGATTGTGAGATAGAGTCCATATAAGTCACAAGTCGAGTTGTAAAGAGATAGGAGTCAGTTTAAAGAGTTGTAAAGAGATAAGAGTCGAGTTGTATAAGTAGGGTCGAGGTGTATGTGCTAAAGGACAAAAAGTAATCAATCAAATCCTTCTATTTTTCTGCATCTACTAGTTTTCTTAGTTTTACGTAGTTGTTTTGCTCATCTTTGTTGCTTTGGAGAGAAGCAATCGGTTTATCCTTACGAGACAAGGCCTTACTTTGTTCCACATAAGCCATCAAGTTTCTGTGCGAACACCGGGCACACGAGTAGGGACTCCACCCCATCACCACCCTTGTCACCATGCCTGGGGAACACGCCTAAATAACATCAAGACCTTACCAGGGGGTAAGCACTGCCTAGTGAGAACTCTTTTTACTATGTGTATTCCATGGACAGGTACAAAGAGGACAAAACCTCTCACTAAGAACGACGCCCCGGGAAGCTTCCCTTCCGTCGACAAGCATCACCGCGACAAGACTGGACGGCACCTCACTGGCATGCCTTGTCCCCTCATCGAGCGGCTATGAGCTATATGCCGGTGCAGGGGGATGGCTAGCCTACCAGTCCACATCGCTCCACGAAGGAAGACGTCATCACCAAGAAAAGGACCATGTTAAGCAACCTCGAACTGACCCGACACCCACTGCCATGGAGGGCCCAGTGAATAGTAAGAGGGAGCCTAAAAGACTCTAGAAGAGGCATGAACATGGTGGAAGGATCCAACCAACCTCGATGAACCATCTACCTTGAATCTGGACCTGATGGTCATGTAAATACATTCGTGGATATAGAAATAATTGTACTAAGTAATAGTTATCCAGCCGCTTCCTGGCAATAAATAGCCCCCTACCCTTCAGGTAGGGGAGGACACTAGAACATTTCCCCCCTTTCCCTTAGTGAATGCTTCAAGCTCTCAGCTCACCCCATTATAACATTGTTCATCTTCTTCAATACAACAAAGCTAGACGTAGGGCTATTACCTCATAGAATGGGGCCTGAACCAGGATAAATCATAGTGTGTTTTGTAGTTCATAGTTCACAAGATCACCTCGGAACAGGAACACACGATCTTGACAACCCTACATCTTGTTAGTGCAAAAAAACTGACCATTGGTGTGGCAGGAAGGGGGATTTGCAGAGTGCTTTTTCTTGACGCCGTTCCGATGGTTCCATCATTGGCATTTGTCACCGCTACTGGCGGTGAGTGCTTGTCATGTGATGGCTTTTCCCTCGGTGAAACCGTTTGCTTTGGGAGCCTTGAGCTCATCGCCGATCAATTCGGTGGCATGAGCCTCTCCCCCCTTGGGAACGGCTCGGGCACCACTGCTATGGGTCCCGCCTGTGGTGGGTCACTGCTCCCACAGTGGATCATGGTGGGAAATCCCACTGAGGGGTTCCCCACGGCTCCCAGTGGAGAAGGGAGGACTGATCTCCCCTTCCCAGGGAGACACGACGTGAAGGCTTCTCCAACTTCAACCACGACCATGCCGCGGCCGGAGAGCCCTCCGATCAATCAAGCAACGGCGACCATTCCAACGCAGTAGGAGACACCGCTGTCGGATGACAACCTCCCCCTTGAGCTACAGTGCGCTTGTCGGGAGGTCACACAGCGATGGATCGAGCTAGTCGGTGGACAAGCGGTGATGAAGGCCTACCCATGCGAGCCACTTCAACGTGAGCATCCAACCGAAGAATGGAACTGGATGATGGACTACTCTGCCACCCAAGCTCGAGCCAAAGGAGTGCTACTTCCCCCTCACAGTCGATGGGGCCTAGCCGAAGCCGCTGTGGCCAAGGCTATGGTTTCCTCACCTCCACCAACCACTGATGAGGCGGATAGGCTCTACCACCAGCTGACGAAGATTCACGCCATCGACCCCATGTAGCTAGCAGAGTGCACACGCAGGCGATGCTTCGGTGCCACTCTTGGCCCACTCTAGGTTAGGACAGGCTGGTAGGGGCCCGACGTGACGCCATCTGTGACAAGGATGGCTCCGCCACCGCCAAGGCCCACCTATTGAGCCACTAGCATGCCGACAGGATCATCGAATAAGCACGCAGCCTGAATGGCACATATGAAACTCATGCCATGAGAGCTTAGTGGACGGAGGAGGTCCTATCGCGATCCCAAGGGGACACTGGCAGGGGCGACTAGAAGCCGCACACATGCAGGGACACTTTCACGACCTCTCCATGCGACGATCGACGCCCCTGAAAGCATCCTAGATGGACGGCGCGGCATCACCACCCACGGTGCTGAGGAGGACACCAAAGCCGCTAAGAAGAGGCGCAAGCAACACCACCAGGAGACCACCACCGACAACGACAGTGGCATCAATGAGCAGGCAGATGGCCCCAGTGTAGTGCACGCGGTAGAGGCCACGGGCAGCGGCAAGCACCAGGCACGACCGCCCATGGACCACTTTGAGAGGCTCCTCAGAGAGGCGTGCCTGAATCACGCCTACGCTATCAAGTACAAGCTTTGAGACTGCAGCCTGATGAAGAATTTCATGGCCATGGGATCCTTATCCGGGGGCATGGAAGTTGATGAAGCCCCCATCAAGGATGATGTGATGCCCTTTCCAGGAGAGGACGCGGTCATTACGATCTTCGGAAGGCAACCCTCGCTGGAGAAGCGCCATGTGCTCAATCTGAGCACGGGAACCCCATCACGCTACAACCATGGATGGGGGCACACGGGAATGTAAGGACATAAATTTTTCTTGTACATTAACGCATGAAAGAAAATAATATATATGCACATATATATATATACATTTATGTACACCACATAAAAGCCACGCAAGAAAAAATAATGGGGAGGACCGGCAGGCTAAGTGTCGGGCTCGTGAACCAGTGCCTTCTCACGCAGCCATTCCAAGACCAAGGCGAACGCTGCCATGACATCCTTAACCAACCGCGGTTGTGAAGGGATGCCTTGGATGGGCATCACGTTCAGATCGATCAAGGCGTTGGATATTTTCATGGTCGACCATGACAGTTGCTCGGCCTTCGCGGCACGGTTGTCCTCAACCTCAGCCACACAGTCATGGAGTTCCCCCAACTCCGATGGCAAATCCCTCCAGTCGAGGGGATAGAGGCCTCACGCCTAGTCATCGACCAGCAATTTCTCCTGACGCTCAAGCTCCATCTCATGCATAGACAAGATGAACCGATGTCCACTCAGGACTCGGTCGAACTCTACAGAGCACCACCGACCGATGGTAGAAGCACGCAGCCAGGCTAGGTAGTCTTGTCGGATGGCCCCAGTCCGGTCATGTGGAGCATCGCACTCCATGCGCACTCTCCTGAGAGAGCACTCGACCTCCACCACGTCGTGGTCTCGGATCAGGAGGAGTTTCTCCCGGTGGTCCAGCTCCCTCTCCCATGCTAAGAGTTGATCTCACAGCTCCGCAATCACTGCTGGATCGTTCACCGCGTCCAAGGAAGCCCAGGACCAGATGATGGGGGAAATTCAACGCCGCAACAAAAGAGCAGCCCAAAATGAGCAATGGTGCTGGATGGGAACATACCTGAACATCGGTGATGACCCGCTGGGGGGGACGTCTGTCCCCACTCGACGAGTGTGCGGTGGGCTGGAATCATGATGGGAACAACCATCGTGAGGACGCTTGCCATGACGGTCGCAACCAGCCATTATGGGCAACGTAGGACAGGGTGACTGCCATATGCCAATGGCAGGAGGAGGCGATTTCTTTTTGCTCAAACTCATGGAGGGTTGAGAGCGCATAGAGAATAGTTTGGCACATTACTATTTATGTCACGGGGGAAAGCCGAAGCGGTGGCTCGAAGCCCGTGCCCGAGTTAATGAATGACGGGCTAAACACATCAACCTCTTCGATGCCCAAGTTGTGCGATATTTTTGCTCGCTACAAACGAAGGTAGGTCTTGTAGGTCAGTAGCATCAACCCACCCGGCGTAGAGGGAAGCCAAAGAGGGTAGGTCTGTGCGCCTGCAACCATGGAAGGAGCGTTTGGTGGCAAACTCTACATGCACAACATAAATCAGATAAGGAATTGTCTCCCCTATTTCTTTTGTACCATTTCATATTGGCAAACAGAAGCCTCAACCAAGAGCGCCATGATACAGGCAGGCAGGCCTGCCCCAAAGCGCGGCACTCAGGGGCTACCCGGATCAGGTTAACATCCACCCAGAAACCTCGCACCTATTTCTATTTCCCTCCTACCGTCAAAAAGAGATGATGATAAAAAAAGAGAGAAAGAAAAAGAAAATGGAAGCAAAAAGAAAGAAAACAGAGCACACGTATGCACTTAGTAATATTTACATATTTCTTCGCATATACATATCAATTTGTACAATATCAAGATAGAGGGAGTAATAGGAAACGGTTGCGTCTAGGATCACGTGAATAACCCACACTCAAGTTACCCAGGTATGCCGTATGTTATAGAACAAAAGAACAGCCGATCAGACGCTGCAACTACTCCATGACATCCGGAGGATCACGAGCTAGCGAGGAAGGGACGAGTTACACCGGCGAGTCTGAGGCCATGCTCACCAAAGGCCAGAGGGCACCTACCTCGTTGTCACTCAAGTTTGTGTCCTGCCTAGACCCAAGCATCTCCAGTTCGGATTCCAGTTCGGGAAAATGTGACAGGGCGGTGACTAGCACAGATCGAGTCCCCCACCAGACTCCATTGGTGGCCGCGGCATTAATCTGTTTCTCAACCTCCTCCGCCACCATGGCCAAGGATGCTGCCAATGAGGATGATCCATTGGCGTCACCCAGTATCAAATCCCGAACAAATGCAATAGATGTTCACAGGGCCTCCAACTCGACATCCACCTGGGAGGCCTCGCCGGGTGAGCAATCTAGCACTCACTCCACGGCGGAGGACAAGGCCATCCGAAGCACTATGTGCTCCCCGACCACCCCGACGTGGTGAAGGGTGGTGGCCCGCATCTTCACAATTAGGGGGGGGTCCTCACCGGTGATGGACCAAGGATGGTGAAGAACAACTCAGCACCCTGAGTGCACAGATGGGAGAGCTTCTCGGACTATTCACAACGCCCCGCCTCAGAGGTCGCCAGTAGTTGGGAACCCTCGGCCGATGAGCTCAACAGATCACAGACTTTCTCTTTGGCCACCTCCCAGGCTCAGTGAGCCTCCGGATGTTCACCCTCAAGGAGGGCCACCCTACGGACAAGAGCTTCGACATCCCTCCAGACGGGCACCAACACAACAATGTTTTCCATTTTCTGCGCCTGTGACGACCCCATTAGCAACGCCAACGCATTTGTGCCTCTTCGAAGCAAACCCTGCCAAAGGCAAAGACAAGTGAATATAAGAAGACTCAAAAGTGAAATCAGTAGCAAACAAACAAGCTTCCATGCTCTTTTTTTAGAGGCCAACCCGAGGCGAATGCAGGATGCCCCAGTAATATTTACATATTTCTTCGCATATACATATCGATTTGTACAATATCAAGATAGAGGGAGCAATAGGAAACAATTGCGTCTAGGATCGCGTGAATAACCCACACTCAAGTTACCCAGGTATAGAACAAAAGAATAGCTGATCAGATGTTGCAACTACTCCACGACATCCGAAGGATCGCGAGCTAGCTAGGAAGGGACGAGTGACGCCAGCGAGTCCAAGGCCATGCTCACCAAAGGCCAGAGGGCGCCTGCCTCATCGTTGCTCAAGTCTATGTCCTACCCGGACCCAAGGATCTCCAGCTCAGGTTCCAGTTCAGGAAAATGTGACAGGGCGGCGACTAGCAAATATTGGGTCCCCCACCAGACTCCATTGGTGGCCGTGGCATTAATCCATTTCTCAACCTCCTCTGCCACCATGGCCAGGGACGCTGCCAATGAGGATGATCCACTGGCGTCACCCAGTATCAAATCCTGAACAAATGTAACAGATGTCCGCAGGGCCTCCAACTCAGCATCCGCCTAGCGGCGTTTAGCCAATACCGCCTTGAGTCGCCCGGCTGCCTCCCCTAGATGATCAGCCCAGTGGGCTCGACTGGACGACGGACCTAGGAGCAGGCTACAGATCTTCTGGCCAGGCCCTCGAGCCATGAACATGTTTCCTCTAGACCTTGAAACTTGGTGGCCAGCTTACCCATGACCTCCACCTGGGAGGCCTCACCGGGCGAGCACTCTAGCACCCACTCCACGACGGAGGACACGGCCGTCTGAAGCACTATTGGCTCCCCGACCACCCCGATGTGGTGAAGGGTGGTGGCCCGCATCTTTGTGATTAGGGGGGGGGTCCTCACTGGTGATGGACCAAGGATGGCAAAGCACAACTCAGCACCCTGAGCGCACAAAAGGGAGAGCTTCTCAAACTGTTCACAATGCCCCGCCTCGGAGGTCGCCAGTCATCAGGAACCCACGACTGATGAGCTCGACAGATCACGGACTTTCTCTTTGGCCACCTCCCAGGCTCAGCAAGCCTCCGCATGTTCATGCTCGAGGAGGGCCACCCTGTGGACAAGAGCTTCGACATTCCTCCGGACACACACCAACACAGCAATGTTTTCCGCTTCCTGCGCCCATGACGACCCCATCGGCAATGCCAGCGCATTTGTGCCTCCTTGAAGCAAACCCTACCAAAGGCAAAGACAAATGAATATAAGAAGACTTAAAAGAGAAATCAGAAGCAAACAAACAAGCTTCCATGCTCTTTTGTTTTAGAGGCCAACCCGAGGTGAATGCAGGATGCCCCAATAATATTTACATATTTCTTCGCATGTACATATCGATTTGTACAATATCAAGATAGAGGGAGCAATAGGAAAAGGTTGCATCTAGGATCACGTGAATAACCCGCACTCAAGTTACCCGGGTCTGCCGTATGTTATAGAACAAAAGAGCAGCCGATCAGACGCTGCGACAACTCCATGACGTCTAGAGGATCGCGAGCTAGCAAGGAAGGGACGAGTGATGCCAGCGAGTCCGAGGCCATGCTCACCAAAGGCCAGGGGGCACCTGCCTCGTTGTCGCTCAAGTCTGTGTCTCGCCCGGACCCAAGCATCTCCAGCTCGGGTTCCAGTTCGGGAAAATGTGATAGGGCGACGACTAGCACAGATCGGGTCCCCCACCAGACTCCATTGGTGGCCACGATGTTAATCCATTTCTCAACCTCCTCTGCCACCATGGCTAGGGACGCTGTCAATGAGGATGATCCATTGGCGTCACCTAGTATCAAAAGCCAAATAAACGCAGCAGATGTTCACAGGGCCTCCAACTTGACATCTGCCTGGTGGCGTTTAGCCAATACCTCCTCGAGATGCCCGGCCGCCTCCCCCAAATGATCAGCCCGGTAGGCTTGACCGGACGATGGACCCAGGAGTAGGCTGCAGATCTTCTCGCCAGGCCCCTCAAGCCGTGAACATGTTTCCTCTAGACCTTGAAACTTGGCGGGTAGCTTACCCATGACCTCCACCTGGGAGGCCTCACCGGGCGAGCACTCTAGCACCCACTCCACGGTGGAGGAGATGGCCATCCAAAGCACTATGTGCTCCTCGACCACCCTGATGTGGCGAATGGTGCCGGCCTGCATCTTCACAATTAGGGGGGTCCTCACCAGTGATGGACCAAGGATGGTGAAGCACAACTCAGCACCCTAAGTGCACAGAAGGGAGAGCTTCTCAGACTGTTCACAATGCCCCGCCTCGGAGGTCGCCAGTCATTGGGAACCCTCAGCCGATGAGTTTGACAGATCACGAACTTTCTCTTTGGCCACCTCCCAGGCTTAGTGAGCCTCCGCATGTTCACCCTCGAGGAGGGCCACCCTACGGAGAAGAGCTTCGACATCCCTCTAGACGGGTACCAACACAGTAATGTGTTCCGCTTCCTGTGCCCGTGATGACCCCATCGGCAATGCCAGCGCATTTGTGCCTCCTCGAAGCAAACCCTGCCAAAGGCAAAGACAAGTGAATATAAGAAGACTCAAAAGAGAAATCAGTAGCAAACAAACAAGCTTCCATGCTCTGTTTTTTAGAGGCCAACCCGAGGCGAATGCAGGATGCCCTAGTCTGCCAGGTCGAAGCCACTGGTGACGTCTCCCCCGCATTGGTAGCCCTCAAGCACAAGAACTCCAGCTCACCCTCCGCTCACCTCTTCAGCCGCTGCAATTGCAGCAACTCATGGTAGGCATGGTGGGCCTCCTGCCCCAATGGATCCCCGGGACCTAGAGTTTCTTGCGCCTAGGCATCAGTCTCTGCACCACTTGGTCGGGGAAAGGAGGGGCGGCCGGGACAGCCTGGTCCCAGCAGCATCCCCATTGCCACCTCTCACTGGCGAGGTGGCTAAACTCTGTGGCTCAGGAAAGTCTTCAGAATTTCCTCGCCCGTTAGTCCCCTTTTTACTAACCCCCGGACCATCTTCAGCAAGGGTTGCAGACGGGGGAGGTCGGACCGGATCACGCCGAACTCCCAGTTGGGATGAGGGATGGGGCAACCACCCATAAAGGTGGGGAGCGGTAGGAACCAGGTTTTTCGCCACCCAACCGGAGGGCCGGGCTATGGGACAAGGAAGTAAGGTTCGGTCCCAGGACCAGTGCAGACCGAGATGTCCACATTACCCAAGGACGTCGCTCCCGCACCCGAGTCACGCTGCAGCCAGACCTAGAATAAGTGGCTCCACAAGTTCAAGGGAGGCTCAACCCCAAGGAAGGCCTCGCACAGAGTGACCAAGGCCGCCACATGGAGGATCCCCGACAGAGTCAGGTGATGTAGTTCCAAGCCATAGGATCGGAGTAGGGAGTGGAGGAATCGATGTGGCGGCAAACCAAATCCCCACTCATACAAGACCACACATGCCATGACGAACCCCTTTGCAGGAGTAGGAGATACAGGGCCCACAGGCACAAGACAGGTAACAAACTCCGCCGCTGTCATATACCCCTTACTCACAAGGTTTTTTAGGTACTCCTGAGTGACCACCAATGCAGGCCAAGCCATCTACACCATGGAACATATAGGGAAGGAAGAACAACTCCCTATCAGCCCAACTACAACCTTCTTTGCATTTCCAAAAAAATGGTTCTCTGTTTTTTCACTTTCTAGCCGTAGGGAAGAAGGTGGAGGAATAGAGGAATATCGTGCGGGAGGATGTAGGTTGTGTAGGAGTTACCAGACCGGCTTTATAGCCACACGGTGTAAAAACTGAGGGGGCGAAGTAGATGGACTCCACAGACGCTGTAAAAAGGCACAGTAAAAATGGTTTTTATGCATCATCCGACTTCATCATGGGTATACGGCCAACCATATCCAAAACGGGTCCCATGATTGTTGTGGGGTCTGCAAAAGCTCAGGGTTCGTAGGTGAAACCCATCGGTGGGTCAGAGCCACCCAGAGCAACCACAACGAGGGACTAAGCAACACAAAGGGTGGCCAACATTTTCGCGCACCCGGGGCCCCTCGATGGGGACCCGGCGCCCTCAAGCTTCGTATCTGAGCCTAGACCAGGAGGTTTCATTCATGCCCCTCTGTGGGCTGGCATCTAGCCGTCCAGGTTTTCTGCGTGGATTACTCAGGAAAGAAGAGTGAAACCACCTGGTCTGGGTTTGATCGGGGGGCATTAGCCCCTGTATGATCTTATGGAGAGGCACTTTCTAGTGTTGGCTCTCACCCTCAAAAGGTGACTCGGTCTCCACTCAGATCCTGACTCAGCACTTTGGTGCTCAGTCTCAGACCGTTAGCCAGCTCACCGAACTTGGGGACCACACCTTCTAGCAAGTCCTCGCAATTCAGCCCCTTCAGGATAACGAAACACCTGAGGATGGGGTCGGTGTGAATTCCACACCACAATTCTGACAACTCGGATGGAGTCGTGAGGCTTCTTTAAGTCATCATCAAAAAAACTATATAGTACATATGGACTTAGCCTCTGCCTGGGCTCCTCCAGCCCGGGTACAGCCTCAGGGGCTACGCGCGCGCGCGCGGGGGGGGGCACTGCCATGGGAATTCTGAGATATGAATCTAGAGGCCAAGGGCCCCAGTCATATTTCTGGGTCCCGCGGTCACCCTCACAGTATCCTATGCGTACCTATTCTGCCATCCGATAGGCGAACCCCGTGTACCATGGGCCACCGGTTACGGCCCAAAACTCCTAGACACGACCAGTTTCCTACATCGGCATACGGCTGCGAGGCCACACACCTCATACCAGGGGGCAACCCCACCTCTAACAAATTAAAGAGACGGACCCACCAACCTAAAATGAACTAATCGCAGTGATGAACCACGTCGTTACTCCACCACCCTATGATTGAGCACGAGCGGATGGGATTTTGTCACTAGCCTGCCTAACCCGGCTACCCAGAAAGGGAGCCCGGGCCTCCGCATGCCCGGGGGCTCCCCGATACGAATAAATATCACCCCTTTGCAGGTTTTGGGTAGCGTAGGTCTTAAGCACCGACCACGATTGGACGTAGCAGTAGGAACCCACGCACCCCTAGCACTGGGCACTCGAGTAGGGAATCCATCCCGTCACCACTGACATCGCCATGCCTGGGGAACACGCCTAAATAACATCATGACCTTACTAGGGGGTAAGCACCGCCTGGTGAGAACACTTTTTACTATGTGATATTCCTTGGACAGGTACAAAGAGGAGAAAACCTCTCACTACTAACGATGCCCCGAGAAGCTTCCCTTCCCCTAACAAGCATCGTCATGACAAGACCGGACGGTGCCTCACTGGCATGCCTTGTCCCCTCATCGGGCGGCTGTGAGCTATAGGCTGGTGCAGGGGGGATGGCTAGCCTACCCATCCACATTGCTCCATGAAGGAAGACATCATCACTAAGTAAAGGACCGTGTTAAGCAACCTCGAACTGACCCAGGCACCCACTGCCACGGAGAGTCCGAAGAACAGTAAGAGGGAGCCTAGAAGACTCTAGAAGAGGCCTGAACATGGTGGAAGGATCCAACCAACCTCGATGAACCGCCTACCTTAAATCTGGACCTGATGGTCATGTAAATCCATTCATGGATATAGAAATAATTGTAATAGGTAATAGTATCCAGCCGCTTCCCGGCTATAAATAGCCCCCTACCCTTTAGGCAGGGGCGTACACAAGAACATTTCCCCCTTTTCCTTTGCAAATACTTCAAGCTCTCAGCTCACCTCATTGTAACACTATTCATCTTCTTCAATACAACAAAGCTGGGTGTAGAGCTATTACCTCATAGAAGGGGTCTGAACTAGGATAAATCATAGTGTACTTTGTAGTTCATAGTTTGCAAGACCACCTTGAAATAGGAACACACAATCTTGACCACCCTATATCTTGTCGATGCAAAAAACACTACAGGACCCATTGCTTTCTTGTGCACGGCCTTTGTCTCCTTGGGAGGTGGAGCTTGCGTGGTGGCAACCTTGCACTTGTCGGCTCATGTCTCCAAGGAGCCGGCACTAGGGCCCCAGATGAAGCACCGACTGAGTCAGCATTCTAGGCCCGAGTCGAGACTGGGATTGTTGGGATGGGATAACCTCCCTCGAAGCGAGTACGTGAGAAACAAAGCTGTCTAGAGCCTGCAATGAGTCAAGCAAATATTATGTCTCAAATGCATAATTGAATAGTGCATCAACATTATATTACTAGGTCTCTGGCCACCTAGAGATGATAGGTGCGCACCTGCTTGGGAGTTGGCTAACTATTGGTGTTCTGAAACAAATCCTACAGCAATAGCACCTGCTCGGGAGTCGGCCAACTATTGGTGTACTAAAACAACTCCTTCAGCAGTAGCACCAGCTTGTTTGCTTCAATGTTATCGCCCGACTCCTGAGTCGGGTCTTGCATCATGTAGTACTCCCACCAACAGTGCACTTGTTTCTTTAGCATGATGACTCAGTGGGCTAGCCAGTTGACGACCACGCCAACACCGCTCAAGCCGAGGTCCATCAGCTCACTGACTCGGCTGGCTAGGGCCTTCATTATCGGCATATTAGCTTCCATCGGCTCCTCAATCCAGGTGGTGTTGTGGTTAGGGAGATGACCGACGAACAGGGGAAGACTCAGCTCATGGTTCTCGCAGTAGAACCACTGTTGGTGCCAACCCTTGAGAGAAGTCTTCAAGGGAAGGTTGAGGAGGAAACAGTGAGGGTGGGCCTAGATCCCCACGACGCCCATTACCTGACGCTTGGTGGCACTGGGCTGATACTTCAAGAAGAAATAATGCTTGAATAAAGCAAAGTTGGGGAGGACTGCTAGGTATGCTTCACAGAGGTGAATGAAGATGGCAATCTAGAGGATAGAATTCAGACTGAGGTGGATTAGCTTAATCTTGTAGTGGTGAAGGAGGTCGTGAATGAAGTCACGGGTATGAAGGCCAAGTCATCGCTAGAAGAAGGCTATTGAAACAATGATTTCGTTTGTGTTAGGTGTCAGGGTGACCTCATCTTTAGCCAGCCGCCATTCGAGGATGGCTCGAGATGGGAGGAGGTGGCTATCAACAAGCTTATTGAGGTCATCTTTGTCAATAGTCGAGGGCCTAAACATCTTGGGGTGCAAGGCGACCATGGTAATAGTATGAGGATTGTGAGTGGAGCAAGGCACGAGAAAGGAGAAGGTGCAAGGAGAAGCAAACAGCGGGGGCGGTGAGTGTTAGGGTTTGAGGAATGAACCCTAACTTCTAGATTTTGGCAATGATTGGTTTCCAATGGTCACTTTAATGGTTTGTCAAAAATTGTAGAATGAATATTATAATTTGGAGTAAAAACTGAAAATTCAGTCAAAACCAAAAGGGATTTGAAGAAACCAAAGAGACATTGACCACTGGGCTTCAGGGTCAAATGACAAATAAGAATAAAATTAAAGTTTGGGATAATGGCTATATTGACTCCTAAATCAATTCTTGGAGATATTTGGTATGGGAGTCGTGGGGCTACACCTAATAGGTCACGTCAAAATTGACTTGGTAGCACTCGGCCAGCATTGCTGGACACTAGGCCAATTATTCTGAACAAAGTTGAGCACTCACTAACTTCACTAGAGCAAGGAAGACTTGGATCGACTGGATGAATGTTCACTTGTCGAGCACTCGTGGGCTGCTGATGAGGTTTGGTACCCATGGTACCATGGGTACCCGACTAACCAGACTCGGAGAGTAGCAAAAGGGGGGCCACCACGAGTCGGCCCACTCAGCCTAGAAAGTCGGGTCCTAAGGCCCATAGCCCGGGGAATTTAATAGATAAATCTTGTAAATTAGGCAAGTAGAGATACAGTCCTGATCGAGTAAAGCTATAACTAACCCGGATCTTCCTTGTAAACCCTACCCTCTTAGCTTATAAAAGGAGGGGTACGGGGTATCGAGAAGAACATATCATAATACACCAGAACACAAGACATAAGGTTATTATCCTCTGGGAGGTCTGAACCTGTCTAAAACTCTCGTGTCCCCTTGTGTTTCCATCGATTTCCACTCCCGTGAGCACCCATATACTAATTCATTGTCATAAACCATGACATGTATGTCCGACCAGACATATCGCACTGGCTGCAATGCTTCACTATCTTTGCTGCCTCCACCTCGTGCATCGTGTTACATATACGATGAGTCAAATGACATCTAAGCTCATCCATCTTTGTTGCAGGATCCAGAACATAGAAGACTTGTGCGTTCTTCTGTGTGAGTAGTCTGAACATTGCAATTCCATAACCTTTATGTTTGACATTTTCGATACCAATTTTGATCATTCATCTTAATTAAAATATTTCAAATATATAAAAAACTCAAATATATACTTAAAATAAATTACGTAATAAACCACATTATATTTGATTTTTCATATTTTGAAATATTTTAAATAATAAGAGTGGTCAAAGTAGGTGTCAAAAAGCCAAAACTCAAACATTTGGTGACGGAGGGAGTACTTTCTGAAATTATTGTCTCGACCAGATTTCTAGTTAAAAATAGACCAGATATGCTGTCATATCAACAACAATTTAAGAGCGAAGAGAGTACTATATTAAACACTATAAGTTCTAATTAAAATGTTGGCTTGTAGTTGTTTTTAATTGAACAGAGTTCCAAAAATATAATTTGAGTCTCATCTTTAATTATGAAAGACTCACAGGACAAGACATTCTCTTTAATCTTCATCAACCCACTCCAAAAGTGGGAGTCGTATGGTTTGACTTGAACCTGACTAAGACATTTTGAATGGAGATACTTATTTCATAGCAACTAGTTGATAACCCAGCGCGTTGCGGCAGGAAAAGCAACTAAAATATTATGTGGAAACATGAAAGTGTTATTATTTGAATATGAGGAATATAAAGGACCAATATTTGGAACATTAGCAAAAAATTGAGGGCCTTTATGTAAAAAAATAGATTGAAAAGTGATTATTGTAAAGTTCAGGGGCTAATTTGAAAAAGATAGGAGTTGTTTCTGGATTTATTAAAAAATCCAAGGGTTTTCTTGTGATTTTGGTATTTTCTGAGATTTCTCAAAATTGTGGTTGAGAGTATGAGATGGGCCATAAAGATAGCAGAAGGAATACTGATGGGCCAAAACGGAAAGGAAAAAAGGAAATAAAACAGGGAAGGATTTTTGGGCTGTTGAGAATTGGAAATTTGATTGAAATGATTTTTGAATTAAAAATTCTTTAAAACTTACGCAAGTGAGATCTTATTTTGTTCATCTCGTCGCGTAGAATAAAATGGTGAAAACAAAATTTATAATGAAAATCATATGACCAAGATTAATTATTTTTATTTTTAGTGGTGATGTGGTGATAACTTGACAACTGATGTGGATAGCTCGCATGTTGAGAGAATTGAGTAAGGCTGATTCATTTATATAGTTATAGAGGATGACTATCATTGTTGAGGTCTTATACCCCGGGTACCATGGGTCGCTGGTTACAGCCTAAAAATCTGGATATGATCGGTTCCCTCCAGTGGCAAATGGTTGGGGAACCAAGTACCATGTACCGGATATAGCTCAACCACTCCTGGCTGAAAAGGAGGGGCCACCAACTTAAAAAAACTAAACCCAGGCATAATCCACACCAACACTTTTCCCACCTCGATATCCATGGGTGAACAGGATTTCACCACCTGTCAGCCTAGCCTACCTCATCACCCCGACTCAGGACATACCCGGGCTCCCGGGACCACGCCCGCGGGCTTTTAGTATCGGATAAGCACCAACAAAGCCAGATCCTCGAGAAGCGGTGGCATTTAGTGTCTGACATAGCAAGAGGCACCCACGCACACCTAATAATAGGTACTTGAGTACTAGATGTCATCCCATCACCGTCTGACATAGTAACTCTACCATGGGGACACGCATAATCGCAATGATAACTTTGACACTGGATAAGCACGCCCTAGTAAAGGCGGGCTTTTCCATAAGGACTCGGGCGGTCAACACCACGTTAGGCGACTTGACCCGGGGGCATCGCACCCCCCCCGGGAAAGGCGAACTAAAGTAGCACTGACCCACGTGGTGCGATGGAACAGAACAACACTTGTGAGGAGGCTCTATACCCACGCCTATCAACCACAATTTGTAGGACAGTATAGGCAGTAGGCTAGCCCATCCACGTCAGCCCCCATGTGGGATGGCTTAGCAACCAAGCGAAGTAAAGCAAGGCAGTGGAAGCCCAAAAGCCGTCTTAGGCACCAGCCACATCGACGCCCGGGAGCTAACAAGACAGCTAAGCGGCCTGTAGCGAGCTTCATAGCCGATATTTATAGCCTGGGGCCCCACCTATCATATAACTTAACCAGAGTTGTAAAGTAACTATACTCTAGTTAGGGGACCCCAAGATGGTCTATAAAAGGACTCCAACCCTTCAGGTGCAAGTCACGAGATTCATACCCCATTCTTCACGCTAACTTCTCGAGCACTCTGCTCACCCCTTGTAATACTTGTTCTTCTTCAATATCATTCAGCTGGACGTAGGGCAATTACCTCTAAGGAGGGGCCTAAACTAGGATAGATTACTGTGTGCTAGTTGTTCATGAGACCACCTCAGAACAAAAAATGCATGATCTTGACCACCCTATTATTTGCTAGTACCAAAAACACCGACAGTTGGCACGCCAAGAAAGAGGATTTGCAGCATGCTTTCCTCTGAATGTTCTGATGGTTCACTCATCCACGCTCACCATCACCACTAATGGGGAGCACCTAATGTGCGGTTGCTTCTCCGTCAGCAAAACTATTCACTTTGGGAGCCTTGAGTTCATCACCAACTACTTTGGCAACCTGAGCCTCTCCCCCTTGGGCGGTGACTCAAGCGCTATCTTCGTGGGAATGACTCGCAATGGGTCGTCATTGCTGCAAGCCAAGATCGAGGACTCCCCCTAATGAGTTCTACATGGCTTCTAGCGGAGAGGCCCGAGGGGAGCTTCGACCTCCCAATCTCCTTGAGGCTCCGCACGAGGGGCATCGCCTGCTCCCATCACAACCACATGATGGCCGGAAGATGCTCCAGCCACTCAGGCCATGACGATAGCTCCCCCACGGACCCGCGCACTGCGGCCGGACATTGGGTCCCCTCCTAAGCGATGGCACACCTTTTGGGTGGGGCAGCGAGTGTGTGCCCGTGCTCAGCAGGCCAACGCTAAGCGCGAGACAATGTAGCGGCCAAGTAGGCTCATCGGCAAGCAAGCAATCACCCAGGATCAGCTTGAATGATTCTCAGTGAAGTGAGAACACAATCAACATACATAAGTATACAATACCATATACTAAGTTTCACCAAGGGCCTAGTGCCTGGGTCTTGTTTCCTTTTCTTACCAGCCTCCTCAAATGCCTTAGAGTCAGGTTCTAAGCAAGGCCGTAGGGCACAACGGCGTGCTCAAAGACCTGATTCACGATACTCCAGTTCAACACAACCTCAACACAAACCTTATG
Source organism: Sporobolus alterniflorus (assembly GCA_008808055.3). Lineage (NCBI taxonomy): Eukaryota > Viridiplantae > Streptophyta > Magnoliopsida > Poales > Poaceae > Sporobolus > Sporobolus alterniflorus. The sequence goes on along the minus strand of VSTD030000127.1, from coordinate 663 downwards.
CTCCCCGTGGGTATAACGGCCCATAACATCTACCGCATCCAGCTCCACCCTCGCTCGGATGCCATCATTTGCCTCCTTCGGGAGTCTGGCGACTCAAAAATCGGGCATGGGGGCCGAGAGTTTCAACACATGCGTCTCCCCATCGGCAACCTCACCCAGGCTGAAGCTCGCTGACAGCGAGAAAAGCCCGCGGGCCATGTACTCTTCCATGACATCCCGACCGTCGATGGTACGAGTAGCCTTGACAAAGGCCGCATCACCATTTTCATCATCAGGACATTCAAACGGCGGCTCCATCATTAAGTTTATCTCACTCATGTAAGAATGTAGATCGTAAACACCTTTACCACGCCCATGACTCGGGCTATGAATCAAGGGAACCTTGCAGTAAAACCAGGCCTATGTCCAAGATCCGGACCATTTGTTCTTCACATCCACATTGAGCTTCGCTCGCTAACCCCCACGCTTCGCATGAAAATTAATGCAACCATACTGCCCCTGTACCTCAATCCCATCTACATCTATCTTTCTCGGCTGGTAATGAAGTTCATATCTCTTAGCAAAGCCCTCAGCAGATGGAACACCACCGAAGCTCGTAACAGCCCAAATATATTTTGACAACTCAACAATGGCATTGGGGGTAAGCTGATGAATCTATAAGAT